>REGL01001579.1:15200-26816 GCA_004194395.1 Aurelia aurita complex sp. Pacific
AAAAAAAAAAAAAAAAAAAAAAAAAAAAAAAAAAAAAAAAAAAAAAAAAAAAAAAAAAAAAAAAAAAAAAAAAAAAAAAAAAAAAAAAAAAAAAAAGGGCTTCCAAGATTTTGCCGATTTCTTTGTTTGCGTTCTTGAAAGTCTTTGCATTATCTGATGTAATTCTCCATGGTAAACCTCTTCTTGCAATAAATCTTCGTAGACATCGAATAAACGCAGCTGTTGATAAATTAGGTACCACTTCAAGATGAACTGCACGGCTTAACGAGCATGTAAACAAGCAAACATAAGCTTTCTGCATTCCTGCTGTTGTCTTGATGTACAATGGGCCTGCAAAATCGATTCCGACATCGCAAAATGCTTTTGAACCTTGAACTCTTCCCTCTGGTAAATCAGCAGGTTTTGGCACTCTGTAAGACTTCCCTTGCAACACTCTACAAATCATACAACCATGGATCAATTTTCGCACTAATTGTCTTCCTTTAGGTACCCAATAATTGGCTCTTACTTCCGTGAGCGTGTCCTTGACTCCACCATGAAACACGTTCAGATGACTATGCTCGACAATCAGCTTAGTAATGTAATGATCCCTTGGTAACAACACAGGAAACTTCGAAGTAAACGGCAAACTGGATCTGCTAATTCTTCCTCTGCATCTAACAATGCCATTATCCACAAACAAACCAAGCTGCCCCTCTAACTTATGGTAATAATCTTTCTTTCCCTTCAAATCTTCCTGTACATCTTTGATCCACAATTTCTCAGCTTGTAAAATATCTTCTGCAACAACCATTGACGAAAGAACAGATTTCTTCAACAGCTTAATAAACTTCAGCACCAATGCAGTAACTCTAAGCAGCTTTCTCCAAGTACTAAATCTTGTACAATCAATGATGCTTGATAAACGACAATTGCTTTCTTCTGGTCCAATCAACAATGATGTAACTTTCTTTGGCTGCAATTTAACTTCCTTCTGACATTCTTCTAAGATTTCTCTTCTTCTTCAGCCACATTTTCTGACATAGAATAACGCTCTAAAGGTCCTCTAAGCCAAGTAGGACCGTCCCACCACAACGAATTATCCGCAATATCAGATGCAAAACGAAATACAATAATCTTTGGCTCTTCTTCTTCCGCTTCTTTCAGGTTTTCGATCCACAAAAAACGCATTAAATCTCTTTGATCTTCATCCACAGCAATATTCAAAAATGCTTTCTCGNAAATCTTCCTGTACATCTTTGATCCACAATTTCTCAGCTTGTAAAATATCTTCTGCAACAACCATTGACGAAAGAACAGATTTCTTCAACAGCTTAATAAACTTCAGCACCAATGCAGTAACTCTAAGCAGCTTTCTCCAAGTACTAAATCTTGTACAATCAATGATGCTTGATAAACGACAATTGCTTTCTTCTGGTCCAATCAACAATGATGTAACTTTCTTTGGCTGCAATTTAACTTCCTTCTGACATTCTTCTAAGATTTCTTCTTCTTCTTCAGCCACATTTTCTGACATAGAATAACGCTCTGGAGGTCCTCTAAGCCAAGTAGGACCGTCCCACCACAACGAATTATCCGCAATATCAGATGCAAAACAACCCCTGGAACCAAGATCTGCAGGGTTCTCAGTCCCAGGGCAATGTCTCCACGAATTAATTCTTGTTAACTCCACAATCTCCTTTCTTCTGTTGTACACAAACTGCTTGTATTCTTTGTCAGATTTAATCCAGTACAATACACATTTGCTATCTGTCCAGCAATAAACTCCATCAATGCAAATCACAGGCTGCAATGCTTCTTTTACAGCAGATAACAAACGAGCAGAAATCAAAGCTGCTAATAACTCCAATCTTGGAATAGACATCTCTGGAACAGATAATGGTGCAAGCCTGACTTTTGATGCAACCAAAACTGATCTCCATCCAGCTTTAGATTTAAAACACAAATAAACTGCAGCGCAATAGGCCTTCTTTGAAGCATCTCCAAAACATGCAAATAACTTGACTCGATTTCTTCATCTTTCGGCAAATAACATCTTTCAACAGCAATACTCACATTTTCCAGATCTTTCAACCATTTTGCAACAAACTCTTGCTCTCCCTCTGACAGTGGTGCGTCCCAATCATACTTCTTTCTGCACAAATCTTGGAACAGCAATCTTACAGGAATAATAACTGGCACAATCAGACCCAATGGGTCGAATAACTTGGCAGGAAACCTCAAGATATTTCTTTTCGTCAGCTGTAGATCTCTTCCAAACTCAGCAAGGTAAGCTAATTTCAAAATGATCTTATCTTCATTCAAATCCCAATTCAAACCAAGAATTTTATGCTCCTTTCCAGGCTCAATTTCGCTTAGACCTCCCATCGACATTTTTGCAAACGATATGTTTTCCATCTGATCAACTTCAACTTCAGACTTATCAGCAATTTCTCTGTTGTATGCAGCAATCTTTCTTGCAACCTCTTCGTCGTTGGTAGCCCATTTCCGTAAATTGAAGCTTCCAGCAGCTAAACACGATTTTACTGCTTTGAACAAATCTACTGCCTCCTCTCCATTTGCTGCCCCGCATGTCCAATCATCGATGTAAAACGCTCTAATAACTTTATCAGCCATTTCGATATTCTCCTTGTAATACTGCCTGACATGAAAATCCAATGTTGCATTCAAGCAGAACGGTGAGCTAGACATTCCAAACAATACAGACGCAAAACGAAATACAATAATCTTTGGCTCTTCTTCTTCCGCTTCTTTCAGGTTTTCGATCCACAAAAAACGCATTAAATCTCTTTGATCTTCATCCACAGCAATATTCAAAAATGCTTTCTCGATATCCGCAGCTAAGCCAACTTTGTATGCTCGAAATCTCAATAAAATATCAATGATGGCCGGAGCCATAGGTGGTCCTACATACAAACATTCATTCAACGATGGTAAGGACTTTTCCTCCTTCGAACTAGCATCGAAAACAACTCGTAACTTTGTCGTAAGTGCATCTTGCCTCTTCACTGCTTGATGGGGTAAGTAATGGATGTTTCCAGGTTCTGTTTCTGCAGATAAATCAACTCTCTCAATAATACCATCTCTCTCTTGATCTCGAATGATTTTGTCATACGCCTCGAGTGTTTCTGGGTCTTTGCGAAGACGTTTCAATGAAGATTTCAAACGGGCAAGACTCAAATTGTAATTGTCCGGTAACAAATCGTGGTTTTCTTTAACAGGCAATCTTACGCAATATTTGTCACCATCCTTCGATATGTTCTCGATAAACGATCCATGCACTGTGTCTTTCTCTCTTATTCCAACTGACTCAAAATCCCACAACTGCTCGACCATGACATCTACCCTGTTATTTTCAATGGGTTCAGTTCCCGTTCTCAGCACGTGGGTCGATACGAAATTTGCATTAGCCGATAAACCATCATCTTCTCCACATGGTACTCTGCCAGACAATACCCATCCTAATTTTGTCTCGTGCGCAACTGGACTGTCCGCAGTCTCCCCCCGTTTTAGCTCTCCAGTGAAGAACCTTCCGAGGTAGTCAGCGCCAATCAACACATTAATAGGACTGTCACATGACCCATCACTGTAATCCGCTAATTCAATGTTACTTACGTAATCGAAATGTTCAATAGCAGATTGAATGTTCTGTGCTGATATTGGTTCACAAATCTTTGACACTGCATATGCTTGTATTTCTGTTGAAAACTGCCCAGAAATACTGCTCAAGGAGAATCAATTCATGGGGCGTAACCTTCACGTTGTCAGGATTTCCTCCAAAGGCTTTAATCAATAACGGCTTGATTGCTACCGTTGGCAACGACAATTGATCTTTAATGTTCTTGCAAATAAAACTCCTCTGACTCCCCGAATCGAAAATAACACGTACACGAACTTTCTCATTTCCATCGCAACTAATAAATGCTTGAGCTGTCTGTAGCAAGATGTTGTCTCGCGAGCTAACATAAAGGGCACTTGATGCTGTCTCCTTGACTTCGGGCCTTTCTTCCGATACAACTGTTGCATTCGCTGGCATGTTGTTGTCACAAATGCTTACATGATGACGTCTGCCACACTGGAAACATTTTCCCTTTGACTCACATTTCCCTGCAACATGATTCTTTCGTAAACATACAAAACAACGGCCTTGTTTCCTCAATATATCCTTCCGTGCTTTCTTATCGGTGATAATGTTGCAACGAGTAGATGGATGCTCCTGCCGACAATAAGTGCAGCTCGATACATTAGATTTTCTCCCCTCTGAATATAACACAGCAGCGGTACTAGGCTGACTAGGTGATCTCTTATCAGGCGAATAACTGTGAGCTTTCGGGATAAACGATGGCAAATCAGCTTGAATACTACCACATCTTTCTCGATTTTCGATCTCTTCTCGTAACAGATCAAGCAAGCGATCAAGATCCCAGCTTCCATCCTTCATTTGACGACCAATTAATAGACGAACATCTTGTGGAATTTTCTTGAGTAGTACTGGGACAAGAAGGCTTCCATATGCTGATGTTGGCACTTTTAAAGATTTTAATCCGCGAACATGTACTTCGACCTTGTCGTACAAATTTCTAAGCTCTTTAATGTCTCTCGATGAAAAAACTGGTGGAATGTGAAGTAACGCATCATGGTGGCCACTTACTATGACTTGGTTGTCTCCGAATCTTCGTGTAAGTTTTTCAATTGCTTCATCATAGTTTGCTTCCGTTGTCTGCAACCCTGCTATGGCAGCTGCAGCTGTTCCCTCAAGCAAATCTCGTAAATAACTGAACTTGGTTATCACATTTAAACTGGGGTCGTCGTGAATGGCACTCTTATAGATACCCCAAAACGTCAACAATTGCGTCACCTCTCCATTAAACTTCTTCAGTTTCAATTTTGGCAATTTTGAAGATGATGAGCTGTCCCTAACACGAATCTGCGAAGGGATTTCGCGAGAACTTTGCTGCTCCGTTTGAGTTTTCTCTTCGATATTGAGCAACGTTTCATAGACCTTGCGTCTAAATTCTCCCGACTCTCGAATCTCTGTCATTAAATCATCTTCATCTTCAGTAAGATCAACGATATCGTCTTCTAAATCTTTAATAATCTCGATTTCCTCCTTTAATGTGATCTTCAACTGTTTGAGCTTTCGAATTGTGTTTTCATCAAGGTTTTCTAACAACGCAGCGGCCTCTTCCAGCGAACTTTCGACGTAGTTTCGATGGCCTATCCGAATACTGCATAACTTTGGTAGGCTTTTCCGAGTCTTTTTCTTGGCTTTCGACATTTCTTAATTTATTTACATCCGGCTCTGTGTGTCCATGTCAAAAAAGGTGCGCTTATTTTTAATCGAAGGTATAAAGAACTGCTCCATAAACAACTCACAAGTAGAATTGGTAGGCTCTCATAAGGTTTCTCATCATCTCATCAGGTTTCTAAGGCTCTCTTCTAGTGCAACGAATAACTAATAACAAACTATTTACAATATGTATAAGTAGAGGACTGTATATAATATTCTCTCCATGGAAGACTTTATAGTAAGGCTCGAACTTCTTAATATTTATCACTTGTCTAGGCTCAAACTCCAAGATTTATCGCGTGTTTTCTTCAGACTTTAGGCTCGAAAATCATGCTCCTATTCAGGCAAAGAGATCTATTTACAGCCCCCTACACGTAAGCCAATATCAATATTTACGTAAGTTAATCTAACCCGGGGGTCATCACAAGTTACAGTTTATCTCACAAGCATGGAGAATCTTCTCCAATTGAAATTTTGACGAAAATCGATTTATCCGATCGTGCAATGATTTTTTGGGGATGGTGGTCGAAACGGCCCAAAATGGCCTAAGTTTTGCTGCGAAACGTGGAAGCAAACACAACGACGGCACCTGATTGGTCAATCATAGGAGAAAATGCGATCTGATCAGAGTGTAAGTCAGAACCCCACGGGAACTTTGGACAAAAGAAAACATTTGACGGCTAGCCTATGCTATAAAGCAAATCGTAATCGTTCAAATTCTTACAGGTTGCTGAAGCACGCGGAAATCAGCCAGTTGCACGGTATCCAGCCCCGATGGGTGCAATTCAGTAGTGAAAGGTACACCACGCTCGTCCATACCATTTCATAGGATACCCTTTTCTCTGACTTTCTAGTTGGTGAAAAGACCCCTTATCACTGAAATTTTGAAGATACCTCCCCCCCCCCCCCTAAAGGAGCTTCATTTGGCCCTAAAGGAATCTGTTTGGTACAAAAACTGGTTCTGACAGAAAGGTTTGGAATTTTCACACTTTTTTACCATTCACTTTACTGATATCTCTTTGTTGTAAAACAGTAGAATCCCATCAAACTTGAGGTATAAAACTTGGGCCTGGTGAAAGTGACTTTTATTCTAGGGTCCCGAGTCCACCAGCATTTAACTGTTTTTGGGTTGGGATGTTTTCGAAAGAAAAATACCCCGTTTTTTCTGAGATTCTAGGTCCTAGGATTCTGCTTCAAATCGACTTCAAATATGCCCTTTTCTCAGTGAAATCACGGATGAGTGTGGTGTCATGTTTTCATCAACATTGCACCCACCGGGTATCCAGCCAATCAAATCGCCTCTTTCTAACCCCGTGATATCAAGTCGGTCGTTAGAAAGGAATTCTTAAGTACCTTCACNGTCAATCATAGGAGAAAATGCGATCTGATCAGAGTGTAAGTCAGAACCCCACGGGAGCTTTGGACAAAAGAAAACATTTGACGGCTAGCCTATGCTATAAAGCAAATCGTAATCGTTCAAATCCTTACAGGTTGCTGAAGCACGCGGAAATCAGCCAGTTGCACGGTATCCAGCCCCGATGGGTGCAATTCAGTAGTGAAAGGTACACCACGCTCGTCCATACCATTTCATAGGATACCCTTTTCTCTGACTTTCTAGTTGGTGAAAAGACCCCTTATCACTGAAATTTTGAAGATACCTCCCCCCCCCTCCTTAAAGGAGCTTCATTTGGCCCTAAAGGAATCTGTTTGGTACAAAAACTGGTTCTGACAGAAAGGTTTGGAATTTTCACACTTTTTTACCATTCACTTTACTGATATCTCTTTGTTGTAAAACAGTAGAATCCCATCAAACTTGAGGTATAAAACTTGGGCCTGGTGAAAGTGACTTTTATTCTAGGGTCCCGAGTCCACCAGCATTTAACTGTTTTTGGGTTGGGATGTTTTCGAAAGAAAAATACCCCGTTTTTTCTGAGATTCTAGGTCCTAGGATTCTGCTTCAAATCGACTTCAAATATGCCCTTTTCTCAGTGAAATCACGGATGAGTGTGGTGTCATGTTTTCATCAACATTGCACCCACCGGGTATCCAGCCAATCAAATCGCCTCTTTCTAACCCCGTGATATCAAGTCGGTCGTTAGAAAGGAATTCTTAAGTACCTTCACGAAAATTGAAATGGCCACTAACTTATACATGGAATTTCTTTTGAAAAATCAGTAGAAGGGATGCCCCCCTGCAGTTTGTAGCTTGCTCCGACAAATATCTCATTTGGAGTCGAAATTGCATTCATTTTCCGGTCGATGAATATTGACCTTCGTTAAAATATTCATAAAATTCGTTACAAATAGGATATAAGGATAAATATCTCAGCGATTATGGATATTGCCCCAAGAAATAACCCAAACACTTTCCCTCCTTATACATATCAAAATCGCAAGCGATTTTCAGCGATCTCTGTCAGAAATGTCATTTGGGCCCAAGCTTCGCATCGATTAAACCTNAAATTGAAATGGCCACTAACTTATACATGGAATTTCTTTTGAAAAATCAGTAGAAGGGATGCCCCCCTGCAGTTTGTAGCTTGCTCCGACAAATATCTCATTTGGAGTCGAAATTGCATTCATTTTCCGGTCGATGAATATTGACCTTCGTTAAAATATTCATAAAATTCGTTACAAATAGGATATAAGGATAAATATCTCAGCGATTATGGATATTGCCCCAAGAAATAACCCAAACACTTTCCCTCCTTATACATATCAAAATCGCAAGCGATTTTCAGCGATCTCTGTCAGAAATGTCATTTGGGCCCAAGCTTCGCATCGATTAAACCTCATACGTTGGCTCCAATAGGGCTTAGTTTGTCTTCTTGAGTTAAATTATTCACTTACCAATGACTCAAGCATCAATTTGACTTAATTTTCAATTCAATGTCTCGAAATTTTGTTCAAAAACATCCAGTCTTGAGCAATTTCTGCAGATTTGTTTCGTTCCGTCTTTCTCTGCAAGTGCAAGTACTTTGCTCAAATGTCGCATTGCTAGGTTATTGTGATACAAAGTAAAGCGATTCGATACCATTGATGCTTTCGTGAACAGATTTGAGACGCTTGTCTTTCTCAATTCATTCAAATGGACACAAAAGGGATAAAGCACTTTTAGGCTCTTTGGTGCTCTAATAAAAAAAAAAAAAAAAAAAAAAAAAAGTTAAATTATTCACTTACCAATGACTCAAGCATCAATTTGACTTAATTTTCAATTCAATGTCTCGAAATTTTGTTCAAAAACATCCAGTCTTGAGCAATTTCTGCAGATTTGTTTCGTTCCGTCTTTCTCTGCAAGTGCAAGTACTTTGCTCAAATGTCGCATTGCTAGGTTATTGTGATACAAAGTAAAGCGATTCGATACCATTGATGCTTTCGTGAACAGATTTGAGACGCTTGTCTTTCTCAATTCATTCAAATGGACACAAAAGGGATAAAGCACTTTTAGGCTCTTTGGTGCTCTAATCAATAGATTTTACACAAAACAACAAAAATTCGTTTTTGCGCTGAACATTTACAGCATTCGAGAATAGATTCGACAAAGCTACTTTCAAAACTGTTTCTTGCTTTGTTGTTTTATGTAAAATCTATTCATTAATGCACCAAACAGCCAAAAGTGTTTTATCCCTTTTGTTTCCATTTGAATGAATTGAGAAAGACAGACGTGCAAAATCTGTTCAAAAGTGCACCATTCAACTGTATCGAATCGAATCGCTTTACTTTGTAATTTGTATCACAATAACCTAGCACCTAGCAATGCGACATTTTAGCAGGTTACTCACTTGCGCCATCAGATCAGAGAATTGCAGAAGTTGCTCAAGACTGGATGTTTTTAAACAAAACTTGGAGACATTAAATGGAAAATGAACTCAAATTGATGCTTGAGTCATTGGTAAGTAAATCGTTTAGCTCACTCAAGAATACAAACTAAGCCTTATTGGGGCCAATGTACGAGTTTTAATTGGTGAGGGAGAAGCTAAGGCCCACATGACATTTCTGACAGAAATCACTGAAAATAGACCTTTTAGCTATTCTACAAAAGAGCCTGGATAGAGCGTTATTTTTATACGCGAGGCTCGATAGAGTGGCGTTAAGAGCTTCTATCACGATTGTGCAAATTCGAAAATTCTACAAAGTGCACTTTGTAGAATTTTCGAACATGCACAATATTGATAGAAGCTCTGACGCCACTCTATCGAACCTCCTGTATAAAAATAACGCTCGATCCAGGCTCTTTTGTAGAATAGCTAAAAGGTTTATTGCCTGTAATTGAATTGATTAAGATGTAATTGAAAGGGAAAGTGTTTGTTGGGTTATTGCTTAGGGCAATATCCATAATCGCTGAGATTTGTNTTTAGCAATACTACAAAAGAGCCTGGATAGAGCGTTATTTTTATACGCGAGGCTCGATAGAGTGGCGTTAAGAGCTTCTATCACGATTGTGCAAATTCGAAAATTCTACAAAGTGCACTTTGTAGAATTTTCGAACATGCACAATATTGATAGAAGCTCTGACGCCACTCTATCGAACCTCCTGTATAAAAATAACGCTCGATCCAGGCTCTTTTGTAGAATAGCTAAAAGGTTTATTGCCTGTAATTGAATTGATTAAGATGTAATTGAAAGGGAAAGTGTTTGTTGGGTTATTGCTTAGGGCAATATCCATAATCGCTGAGATTTGTATCCTTATATCTTATTTGTAGCGACTTTTATCAATGTTTGAACGAAGGTCTAGAGTCCCATCGCCCTGTTCCGATCAATGGCTCCTGTGAGCGCGTTGGTGTACCATCTCGGGATGTTTGTTTACAAGAGGAATGGGTCCTATAATTAAAAAAGCGTGCGAAAAAATACTTTGCTGATGCCATGAGCTTCAAGTTGAGATGTGGTTTACTTTTTTTCTAGCTTGTGAATCCAGTGATATGGGAAGATGAAAGAGGCCACCTGTGATAGAATCGCAAGTAGTCGCCATTTTTCACTTCGTGTTTCCTTGCAGCAATTATATTTTCTCTGGTTTCTCTGCTACTGTTTACTAGAACCGCAGTCAAAACATTTCAAACTTTACTCCAACTCTCCAAGTGAATTTTTACAAAAAAATTTCGATCATAATATAAAAAAAAAAAAAAAAAAAAAAAAAGTTTACAAGAGGAATGGGTCCTATAATTAAAAAAGCGTGCGAAAAAATACTTTGCTGATGCCATGAGCTTCAAGTTGAGATGTGGTTTACTTTTTTTCTAGCTTGTGAATCCAGTGATATGGGAAGATGAAAGAGGCCACCTGTGATAGAATCGCAAGTAGTCGCCATTTTTCACTTCGTGTTTCCTTGCAGCAATTATATTTTCTCTGGTTTCTCTGCTACTGTTTACTAGAACCGCAGTCAAAACATTTCAAACTTTACTCCAACTCTCCAAGTGAATTTTTACAAAAAAATTTCGATCATAATATCTTCTGCTTCCCAGCTCTGCGGTGGTACCGTCCGAAATTCATGCGCGAGCTTGCGTGATCGGAACAGGGCGAAAAAATGAAGATATCGCGATTTTATCGCTGTGTTTTCCGACAACGATTTTACAGAAGACAGTCGCTAAATGTGTAGGTACAATAACTGGTTTCTATATTTCAAACTATAAAATAAGGAATAATTCATTAGCATTAACTTTTCCGATAAAATTTACATAGGCTAAGTAATTAAATGTTTCTTTTTCAGTGATCAGAACAGGGTGATGGGGCTCTATATCCGTCGACCGGAAAATGAATACAATTTCGGCTCCAAATGAGATATCTATCTCTGAGCACGCTACAAACGGGCAGAGGAGAGGGGCATCCCTTCTACCGATTTTGCAAAAATGATTCCATGTAATTATTGTAACCTAGTAGCCATTTCAATTTTTGTTAGGGTACTCCAGAATTCCCTTCTTCCAACGACCGATTTGATATCATGGGGTTAGAATGAGGCGCTTTGATTGGCTGAATACCGTGAAATTGTATGATTTCTGCGTGCTTCAGCACGGGTTATTCCATCCATGGAGAGCAAATCTGGTTTATGGTCATAAGCGTACGGGAAAATAAAATCTAGGGAGGTTTCCCTACAAAAAGTTCATGTTTACCAATATTTTTGCCCGACTGAGGGTAGATTTCTGCCTGATTGGGACTGATTTTATATGATTTGTGCAAAGTTGGCCCCCCACCCTCCCCGTCTCGGACGGTTATATTTAAAGTTTGAGCAATTCCATCTGCCAAGCGAGAAATTGCAGATATTGGAGCAAATATTTTCTCTTTCGTGTCCAACTCCGACTTAATTACTAAGAAACTCGGAGATGTCGAGGTCCTCTA
>REGL01001579.1:30907-44714 GCA_004194395.1 Aurelia aurita complex sp. Pacific
TCATTGCTCTGGTGGCCAAAACAGCTAGCAAGTACTCTAAAATACTTTCATTTCTGAAAACATCAGATTAAGTTCGAAAGTGATACATTCAACCAAGGTTAACGTTTGTTTTCTGACTAAAAAGCAGACAAGTTTGTGAAAGGAAGCACGTAAAGTTAACGAAGATTAGATGGTCATGGCTCTCGAGGAAAAATTGCCTTTGAAAATTGTGGGAAACCGGCAAAGGCTACAGCAAAACAGGCAACATTCCTACAAACTAGATGCTTACAGCTATTGCGTTATATCTCCAAAATGAGAATTCCTGTCTTAGTTTAGAAAATATTGGAGTTTGAAAAAATTTTGGTTAAATTTAGGCCAACAAAAGTTCATTTTCTTGAAACTGCAAGCCGAAGTTCAAGACGAGAAAAAGACAAGTTTATTTCGTCAACAATTGGCGAAAGGTGGCAAAATAGGACAAAACGACATCGAGGAATCCAAAACTTTCAACAAAATTTCCATGAAACAAAGGAAAAACGTTAAATTTATGATAAAGTCTGCTTACCTGCTGTGCTGAATCCCGAGTTTGTAAACAGAGTTGTCCACGGCCTTTGAAAAATATGAAAAACCAAGAAGCTCCGAGTCCAAAATGCTCAAAGAACTTGAAAGAGCGAAGATACAGCTATTGCGTTATATCTCGATATTTTGCTTTGGGACAATTGGGATGCCTGCTGACGCCATTTATCACAAAATTTTACTTTCGCGCCACAGCTTTCTTGCAAGAGAGGCCGGAAGTGACGTCAGAATTCAGGCTTGGTGTTGTCGGGCGTGCATATTATTACGGCAATATTTTTGGACTGACTTTTTTCACTTCTGAACGCCCTTTGGAACGAGGCTGCTATACACAGCCATGTACAAAGTATACAACAAAACAACAACGCCATTAGATTAGAATTTCTGCAAATTCGATTGATTGATGTTGACTAACGGAAACTCGAAGCTCAAAGCAGAGTTTCAAGGAGCTTGGCCGGGCAAAACAAAGTCTTACGAACAAGAATACCATAAAAACAGTTGGCGACAATATCAAATCTTGTTCGTAGTTACTATTTTGCTGCTTTCGCCTAAGCATTAACTGATTTATAGTGAAGTTTTCAAGTCCATGTGTTTCATTTGGGGGACAAATGCACTTTGGCGGACACAGTTTCCAAGGAAAACAGGGGTTGAATTGAATTGTATTGTTAGAACTAACTGCACATTGGCTTTCTAAACAATAGTGATGTAAATCCTATCATCTGATTGGATAATGCAAGATTCGAACGTAATTCCACTCATTCATCTGGAGAACATCAACATGACTTAACTATGGCCTAAAACTGCAGCAAGAACCAGCAATCAATGAATTCGTTTCCCCGAAAATTTTTGGGGGCTGCCGCCCCCAAGCCCCCGCTGTTTCAATGAGCATACTTTAATCTTAGTACTGATGCATTTTCCATCCAAAAAAACAGTACAAAATTCACACACGAAAAAATGTTAAAAGGATGTCCGCTAAAGTGCAAACTAGCCTTCATTTGGTTTTCTGGTAGATGCAACTACTGTCTCCTATAAGCAGTTTTTTGTAAAAAAAAAGAAGCGGTAATCTATTAATCCAGTTGCCCCATAAATATGGGTTGCCCTGCAGTCCATTAGTCCAATAGTCCGTCAGTCCACAATGCGTGTTCAAGATAAAGAAATTTCAAGACTTCTTAACAATGTCCCTTTGATGCCATATTCTTTTCTGACGTATTATGGGACGTATGTTGTTATGACAGGTATCTAAAGCAAAAGCTTTGACCAGGAACAGCAAGGTCTGTTGTCGTCTAGCATTGCAAATAGACGCATTGAAGACAAGAGGACTTCCTTTTATGGACTGTAACAGGTATCATGCTTTATATGATTCATATTACACACATATCTATATGTTTTTGTCTTGTTGCTTTCCTTCTGTGATAGATTTATGAGGTAAGTGTGAATCAAACTTCGAAGATCTGACCTTGCACACTCCCTTCGACAAAGAGTATTCTGACAGCCGAAACAAAATGGCGCCGAAGTTTGACTAAATGAAAAGTGTTTATCAACATACAAATGCGAAAGTTAGCTGCGAGGAGGAAAACAGCAGCGAAAGCAAGGAAGTACGTTTGGTAGTTGTTGTACTATCCATATTGTAAATGATATCGCATGAATGAAGGTGAAGTGCTGGGAGGTTTCTCTCTGGAAACGAACTGGTGATTTTACAAAACGAACGTAATGATTTAAACTTGTGTGTCAATATCACATGACAGCCAGAAACCCCCAGAAACTAGCTTTATGATTCTGATTTCTGTGATGCTAAAGATTTGTGAGTAACAAGCAATTGTTAGTAAGTATTTGGATTTATGCATTTTGAAATAGGCAGAAGGAAACTATGGAACAATTGATAATTGTTTGGCAACCTTCCTCACAAAATCGATGCCTTCTCGTTGTAATCATCTTGCTGCGGGTATCTCCATATTTTCAGTCAACCTTAAAAAGTTGCTTTGGTTACCGCTGCAGAAACAGACAACAACACATTCCGCAAAAGAAAAGACGGATTTGCTTCTACAATCCACTCCTGTTTCTTGGTTGAGTGGTTGAGTATTTGAATGGAATATTGAATATTGAATTTTGATCTCTCTTTGCAGTGGTATTTGGATTGAAATACCTTGAATTGAAAGCCATAGTGCCGCAGGGCAGGCCCATATTAGCTTTTTTCACAGGGCTGACTCGGGTTTAACAAATAGACATTTCTTGTGTGCTTGCTTTCTTTCACAGAGGTCTGGGTCGGCGCGCTCTGACCATCGACTAGCAATAGAAACTGGAAGATACGTAAGATGTAAAGTTGATCCAAAAGTGCAAAGTAACCCAAGATGAAATTCATAGTCTTGTAACATGTCAGAGCTGTGGGACAAGCCGCGATGTCTTTTTTGACGAGATCATAAAATCAAAACCCAGCTTCATGTTTACACTCTTTTTTATAAGAATATTTTAAATTTTGTCCAGCCTCGATATTCTTANGATTTCTGTGATGCTAAAGATTTGTGAGTAACAAGCAATTGTTAGTAAGTATTTGGATTTATGCATTTTGAAATAGGCAGAAGGAAACTATGGAACAATTGATAATTGTTTGGCAACCTTCCTCACAAAATCGATGCCTTCTCGTTGTAATCATCTTGCTGCGGGTATCTCCATATTTTCAGTCAACCTTAAAAAGTTGCTTTGGTTACCGCTGCAGAAACAGACAACAACACATTCCGCAAAAGAAAAGACGGATTTGCTTCTACAATCCACTCCTGTTTCTTGGTTGAGTGGTTGAGTATTTGAATGGAATATTGAATATTGAATTTTGATCTCTCTTTGCAGTGGTATTTGGATTGAAATACCTTGAATTGAAAGCCATAGTGCCGCAGGGCAGGCCCATATTAGCTTTTTTCACAGGGCTGACTCGGGTTTAACAAATAGACATTTCTTGTGTGCTTGCTTTCTTTCACAGAGGTCTGGGTCGGCGCGCTCTGACCATCGACTAGCAATAGAAACTGGAAGATACGTAAGATGTAAAGTTGATCCAAAAGTGCAAAGTAACCCAAGATGAAATTCATAGTCTTGTAACATGTCAGAGCTGTGGGACAAGCCGCGATGTCTTTTTTGACGAGATCATAAAATCAAAACCCAGCTTCATGTTTACACTCTTTTTTATAAGAATATTTTAAATTTTGTCCAGCCTCGATATTCTTAAGGAATTTTCTTTTTGAGCCTGAATATATTCGTAAAGTATTTATGTCAGGCATGCGATTCTCTGTTATGAACATCACAAAACAGGCAACTGCTGAAAAATGAGACACAAATATGCTAGCTNATTGCTTTAAAAAAATTCGGGAAATATCAAGCATGGAAGAAGTAAGATCAATCCAACTAAGCTTTTTTGTGACAGCTTTTTTCAACATGGCAGGCGCCCCAAAAATGTTATCATTCTTCTTACCATACCTTTTTAATCTATGTGCATGCAAGATATATTGTAAAATAAGAAAGGCAAAGGAAACAGAGATAATAAAGTGGAAAATCAAATTATTTTCGTTTTGGGCCTGTATCAACTCCAATGAAATATAACATCGCAACTGGCCTAAGCAAAGTCACAAATTTGAAGCGACCAAGAAGTCTACTGCCACAAAAGCGATGATTCTACTGCTGCTCTTAATATATGGAAATGTGGAATCTAATCCAAGGCCACAGTGCAACAACTGCAAAGCTTTCAAAGGATCCTTATGCCAAGGAGATATGATTTTATGCCAGAAATGTGAGCAAAAGAGATTACCCCCAAAGTGGCAAAGGAAGAGAATGGCACCTTTCAAACACGGTTCAAAGAAAGCAAACACATGTGATGATTTAGTCATCATTACACACGTAAGCAGTGTGATAAAAAACTATAAAATTGACACCAAACTTCTTCTTGTGTGTGCAGGAGGAGAAATTTGAATCCACAGCTTTTTGTCTTCAAATCAATAAGCTGGAAACACCTGCCAGCATTCATGCTTGCTGCATATCAAGTTATTTATCATGGTTTTGGTGTTGATGATGACTTCTTTGTCCACTGGACTGATTTAAAATTTGAAGATAGATGTGATCTGATGTGATAAAGTCAAGATGGAAAAGCTTGGGAGAATGGTAAAGGAATCAAATGGGTCACTGCCTTCATCCACATTCCAGCCTAAAGTGTTACCATAGGTATAGGTCTTACTGAATTTGCTGAAAAAATATTGCCAAAGATAAAGGAAAACAGCATTAAATTCCATAAAACAAAGTAATGAAACCAACAGAAACCAAAAGATTACTCTTTGTGATACCACCCCGCATAATTCATCCACACAAAAACAATTTCCAATTTCCAACAAAAATAGCAGCCAGTTGACATTGATAGAGGAAAATAAACAACAAACCTGTAATATCAAATAGAATTAACCCTACAACTCAGAACTCCAACAGAAACCAGCCCAAACCAACAGTTAATACAGGCTCGTAGCAGCTATTGGGGCCGGTCGGGCCCAGGCCCCCCAAATAATTTCCAAAAGTTGATTTTTTCTATTCTTCATAATAATGTAGAAAACTGATCATCAGTGACAGGTACTCAGCCCTGAAGCGAGTCAAGACCTATCTAAGGTCAACAACAGCAAACAACCGCCTCAACCACCTCACTGTGAGCCGGCAAGTGTAAGAAAAGGCAAAATGTTGCAAACATTGAAATGATAGAAAATCCAAATTTGTATAAATTTTCCAATACGAAATACATTGAATATCTAAACAAAACAAATCTGAACTCAATCAAACTTTTAAGTCCAGAGTAATCCAATTTCAAAGTTATGTAAATTCAAACCCTAAAACGCTTCCAGCTACAAGTATTTCAGGGTCCCTTGAGAGGTGTTCTTTGATTTTACAATATCTTTTCAAAGAAAAGTCCAATTAAAAATTGTTTTTAATTTTTCTCTTTCAAGATAAGGCAAGCACATTCACTTTTGATAACTTCATATGGCATTTATGGCTATTTACAATACCTCCTTTTTCCGGAAGTAGCCACTTAATAGATGTCAATTTCATAAATGTGTAGTTGAAAATATAAAAAATAAGTGAAAGTAAGTCTACAAGTGCAAAACTCCCAATTTGCACCAAGTACCATACTTCAGCAAAGGGAATCATGCAGGATCGTACATGGAGGAAAATTACGGTCTAGAACTGGTACCATCAATAATGCATTTTTTACAAAACGAACCATTGTGTACCATTGGTTGAAGAAGCTGAAGAAATGGACGTTGAAAGCGCATGTGTGGGGCTCAACAATTTGATTCAAGAACCAAACCCTCAGGACAAAAGTGGGAATGAACCAAGCAAAGATGTTGAGCATACAATCGCAAAGAAAGTAAAGCTTAGCAGAGAGGAGAACAATTCCAAGAAAAAACCTATCTTACAGCAAAGCAAACTGGAAACATTTTTGGGGGTACAAAAGCAAACAAAGGAAGAACGTAGCCCAAAGAGTGACAGAGGGAAGCCCATTATCGAGATGGCCAAGGTATTGGTATTTTTCATGAAAAAGTCCCCTTGCTGACCCAAGAAGAAAAGTATAATCTTTGCCTAGATGTGTGCAGACCAGAAAGAAGCTACCAGTTTATGAGATTGATTGAATCAAGAGGAAAAAGAGATTTCAGTTTTGTTTGGTTTGAGAGGTTCCCTTGGCTGGCCTACTCAAAATATTTAGATGGCGTATTTTGCCTACCATGTGTCCTGTTTAGCAGAGCAACTGGTCACAGTATGCAGAAGCTTGACAAACTATTCAAATCACCCTTGACATACTGGACAAGTGCAAGTTCCAAGTTAAAAGTTCACGAAAGTAAACCCACTCTTTACCACTTTTTCATTTTTGATGGAAATGCACCAAAAACCAATTGAAGAGATTGTTAACAGCATCCTGCATGCCTGTATCAGAGCAAAGAGGGTGAAACTGAGGCCAATCTTGGAAACAGTTATTTTCTGCGGTCGCCAACATATAGCTTTAGGTAGCCATGGTGATGACTCCACCTTTCTAGAAGTGCAACATGCAAGACACAACGGCAATTTCCAAAAGCCACTTGACTTCCGTGAAGAAAGTGGCGTGCCCCTTCTCTCACAACATCAACGTCAATATCATTTCCTGCATCATCAATTTCAAATTCATCAGCTCCTTCAACGTTTGAAGGCTGACCTCCGTTTGCACCATCTTCCCCCTCTGCCGTAGAGGCAGACGTATGAATACGCTTTTGTCCTCTTTCTTGTTTCTTAACTAAGGCGTCTATTTCGGAAACAACTTTGTTCACAAGGATCTTTATTTCCTTGTTATTGTAGAGCACATTGAGATTGTGTTCAGTTGCTGACACATTTTGAACTGCAAAGGGGTAGAACTTTTTAACGTCTCTGATCAAAGCTCTTTGTTGAGCAGCAGTTGCTTTTTTCCGTGACTCGAACTTTGTCGGGTGTATTAATTCCATCCACTTAAATTTCTCTAAGTTTGCAAATCTCCAGGTCAATTGCTCAGAAAACTTTTGGGTAACTGTTTTTGCAACTGTTTCTAATGACTAATGACATCTTCCAGATTTCCTGTGAGCCGTCTATTTCTTGCCCTAGACCTCTCCACATTCCTCTTGCACGCACAGCAGGGAATTCTGGATCCCCAAGCATTGCATCCTCCCATACCTGATTATATTCAAATCTGCTCAAGGTTCTTTGAAAATCATTGAGCATAGATCTCAGTTAAATTGGATCCATGGTCAGCCTTTGCATAACTGTGATTATTGGAGCACAGTATCCGAACAACTTTCAATAAAGTTTCAGAAAATAACTGCAGGCCCCACAGACGTCAATCTGCACATATCGACTATCTGAATAAATCTATGGGCAGAAACGGAGGGACTGGGGACAATAAGTGCTATTGTTTATGGCAGTGTGACTTTTCTCCTAGAGCTCATAACATTCAATTGCAAATTCGATAGTTTTGGGATAGTGGATCGTTTTTTGGTGCATCCGCTCGGTATGTTATTGCGAATGGCGATGGGTTATTTTGGGGAATTAGGATGTTAAACTTACCTTTTCCTCACCAGAACTGAGCCTGCTATTGAATTCATCATTCTTTTCATTCTCTGCCTTCTGGATCCTTTTTTCTGACTCACCTGGTAGTATTGCAGAATCAATGAATACATTTTTTTAATATGCACAATACCCTTAGGGGAAGGATACCTGAAACCCCCAATCCACTTGCGGAAGATGAGTACTCTGTAAACCCGCAAAATCTACGTTTTGAATTTGAGGCTATCAATGTGTCTCAGGTAGAGAAGGTATTCTGAAAATTTAAAACATCCAAGGGAACTGGTGTCGAAAAGATGCGCTAATCTAAGGTGAAAAGCTACTCCATAAACAACTCAAATGTAGAATTCGTAGCTCTTATCAGATCTCTTTTCAGGTTTCTAAGGCTCTAAATCCAATTCTTCTAGTGCAACGAACAAGACAATATTTACACTATGTACAAGTAGAGAACTGTATATATTCTCTCCATCGAAGATTTCATAGTAGAGGCTCAAATTCCATAAGATTTTATCACTTTGTTTTGACTCAAACTCAAAGATTGCAAAGATTAGATTGCGTGTTTACTTCAGGCTCTAGGCTTGGAAATCATGCCCCTATTCAAGCAAAGTGATCTATATACAGCCCCCTAGACGTAATCAAATATCAGTATTTACGCAAGCGAATCTAAACTCAGGGGTCATCACAAAGTACAATTTATCTCACATCTGGTGCTGATGATATTGCTAGCTATTCTGATGATAGGCCTACCTGTTATCACCAATTCACTTTGTGACATTTTTTATATTTCAATCGCAACTGGTATATTCCCAGATAGTTGGAAAATTGCAAGAGTGACCCCTATTTGCAAAAATGGTCAATCAAATAATCATTCTAATTATAGACAAAATTAAGTGCTTCCGTTTCTGTCCAGGGTTTTCGAAAAGTTGATTTACAATGAACTTTACAACTACCTTGACAGAACAAGCTTCTTTGATCCAAAAAGTCTGGATTTGGATCGCTGCATTCTGTTGTCACTTGTCTGCTAAACTGCACCAGTAATTGGTATCTTAACATGGATAAGAAGGGTAGGTAAACAGCGATGGTACTTATAGACCTCAAAAAAGCTTTCAACACTGTTGATCATTAAATTCTACTTAAAAATTGACAAAGTCTGGTATCATAGGTTTTGAGAATACCTGGTTTGCATCTTATCTAGATAGCACAAATCAATTACGCAAAGTTAATGGGGTACCCTCAACATTTGATGGCATAAATCATGGGGTGCCACAAGACTCTTATCTTGGTCCTCTTCTCTTTTGATCTAGATTGATGATCAGCCATTTTCTCTGCAAAATAGTCAGGTTACTATGTTTGCAGATGATACCACCATATGATATTCTTGCTATTCAAACATAGAGTTGTTTATATTTGATGAGAGGTTGATTGTTTGCCAGAAAACCTTCTTCCTCTGCTTTATAACCACACTATGTGTTTGAGAATTGATGACAAATATGAAGTATTCTCGTGTGACTACAGAGCAGAACAAAAAGCTGGTTTTCCATCAGGTGACAAATGTAGCACAACACAACAAATACCGCGTGAAAAACATCAACAAGAATTGGTCGCAAAAACTAGGATTGTTTCCAACTACATATTGATAGAAAACAATTGGCTCTGCAAAAAATACTTTTCCAAGGGAAATTATACACAAAATTTGTTGTTTCATGCTACTTAATTAAACTTTTTCTGGTCACTAAATAATGCACAATCTAGAAAATAATAATTGGGTCTTCCAACAGTCATTTAGTCAAATTCTAAATCATAAAGTACCTGCTGAATCTTCAATTTTGCTTGTCTATTCTTTCTTTGTGTTAAAAATTTAAGAATGTGTACCAAACTTTGACAAAAAGGCACACCCCTGTCTATTTCTTCGGAATCTGCCAAGTTCTTTATTTCTTGTCCAGGTCCCAAAGGGCTTTTAACCAACATGCTGTCCACCACAGCCAATGCCAGATAAGACTGTCCTGTAACTTACCTTGGATAGATTTGAAATCCCTTTCAATCACGTCCACTCTTTTTCTTACGGCCGATTGATGAAAAAAAGAATAACTAGCAGTTGTCCCTTCATGTTTCTATTGAGACTTATTAGCTACTCATTGGACCCGTTGGAAAACAAAGGTCTGCATAAGGAATAATATGAATACTGAATAGGACTAATAAAAAAATAGCCACAGCAATGAAAGGTTGCATTGTCAGTATATTCAGGTTTGTGAAATTTATCTTTGAATTTAAATTTTGGCATCAAATTGACTTCAATTCGCCCCAGCATAATTGTAACAGTAAACACAGTTCGGCCATTAGGCGTTCAATTCCTACCCTGATCAGACAGATTCAATTTGTTTTGACGTGGATTTCTGTCTCTGCTTTCTATTCACAGTAGACTGCTCATTAGACACTCAATTGTTCATCTGATCAGCACCATTGCTTGATTGAGGAATGTTAATATTTGTATTAACTGTTGTACTTTTATTTGAAGTTTTAGCAAACGTAAACATCAACTGGTAATCTTCTGGTGATCTGTACTCCTCTTAAAGTTGTCTTTTAAATACTTGCGCTGAGTTTTCAGGAAATCAACTGCAACAAAACGAGATCCTTATTTGAACAGTGTGTTTCTGATGGCAGAAATGGCACATAGAATGGGCCATGGGACACTGGGTATATGTTTTGGGGAGATTATTCAGGGAATGAAGCTCAGGGGCCAGCCTAGGATGAGAAATGATTGATTTGACTTGATTTAAGTCTTCCTGCCTCTTTTGCCATGTTTTTTCTTGATGTTAGGGTGCTGATCAGTTATGTACTCTTTGTATCACTGATAGTGAAGGACATTAGACGCAGGAGATTTCTGGCTAACATAGGAATCATTTGTCGTACATAGCCGCCTGCTCGTGGCCCATGGCCGAAACCGCCACAATCAGATGGCTAAAAAGTGAAGGAGAAAAAAGAAACTGGTGAAGATTTTTCCAAATTTACCTACCTTCATAAAACGCAACCAGGCCAAAAAACTGCTTGAGATTTCCCGAATTTTTTAAAGCAATGTACTCTTTAGATGTTTGGGAGTATAAGTTTGGATGTCGGTTAAAATATCTCCAGGATTGGCGGAGTTATGGCCACAAACAAACCAATAAGGTACTGAACCTTGAACAATAGAAATTCTGGTTGGGAGACAACTCGTTGTAATTCTGCAACTGTGCATTCCAACTGATCTATGTTCTTGATAAGCTTTTGTTGATCTAGTGCTCTGTTCATGTTGAATTTTAGAATAGTTTTGTCTACTTTTGTTTGCATGGCATCTCTCAACTTTGGGGTCATCTTTGACGTTGAAGTAATCACTTTACTTGTTGCATCGATTTCATCTGATTCTGTTTGCTGGTTTTCAGTAAGCATCCAATCATCTAACCATTTGATGTATGCGTATGATTTCCCATTTACTAGCTCTCTCAAACTTGGTAATTCTTTATCTTTCCATAGATTTTGACTGATGTCAACTGAATCATGACTGTTTTCGCGCTTTTATCTCTATAAATCGTCAGAGTGTATGACTGACGATTCTTGGCTTTGCTATTGTTTTTTATGATCCTGATTTTGAGTTCCTTGTCATTATTTGTTGTCCATTCAATAGTGAAAGCAGTTCTGGTCGTTTTGAGCTGCTTGTATCTTTCCAAGATGGTCGATTCCCATTTCGATAAACGATCTTTCTTATTTACCTCAATTGTTCCTACTGGTCCATTTGACTTCTCAATGAAATTTTCGTTATTAGCCATTTCTTGCTCAATTTAGAAACCAGCCAGCCTCAAATTTGGAATAAGAAGAAGTGTCTAGAACATTTATAACATCAGGAAGTGTTCAAGCATTTAGAATATCAGACGACAAAAAGTGATAAAGTATCTTGATGGTGGGGGGAGGGGGTTTCGGACACTTTGACAACAGATTGATTGGAAAAAGTGTTGGTTGGTGCTATCGCCACCCCATTTCTGAATTCATTCAGAAAACTCATCATGTTATCACCACCCCATTTCAAGCCAAGAATATATGAGTAAGGCAGATTGTGTTTAATGATAAATTCAACTGCATAACAAATTGCAGGATTACCAACAGTTATAGGCAGGTTTACAAGTCCATAGGGTTTAAAGGCCTTATGCAGCCAAATTTTCGACATTGATTTTTTTCAATTTCCGAAATATCCAAACTTTACTGATTTCATTGATACCAAATTTTACTCAACATCATTGCGGTTAGGTTGTGAAATTCCGTTGTGAAAATTGCTACTGCGCGCGACATTTGACCTTCGCGCGTGACATCACAATTATGACCACAAAAACAATGCACAAGTTTAGGTCATTTGACACAGGGGGCCCATTTTATAAGAGTAATGGTGAGAGTCCTATTGAGCAAGTGATATCTGCAAATCAAAGAACGCAGGGAAAAAGGGACGAAATGTCATAAGTCTAGTGATAGCTAACTATTGGACTGGTGCTTTATATAGGCCAACGATTCTATTGGAATTTGATTAAAAAATGCACTGCATCTTGCTGAAAGTTCCTTCTTAACCGCCTATTATAGTTGGGTTGCGTTTTTTCTGAAATTCCCAGTAGTTAAAAGATTGACCAATATTTTATGTACAAATCAACTTACCACAGTTGTTGCGGCTTAACTCGTTTGGCGCCATGCCAATGAAAGATGAAAGAATCATTTAAAATCGTGCCGCGTTTAGTTTCAGCTGAGATAGATTGCTAGCACACTTTTTGCGTTCTTGAACCTATGATTCATGTCATAAGACAACAAACCCTATTTTCAAAAAACGATTTTGACAGGAACTAACACAGTCGATAGGGACGCGTAATGAAGGCGGTGGTTATCGAACAGTACAGTTTAGATGCATGAAACAAAGAAGTCTATGGCTATCTAGAGGATTTACGGTAAGCAGCTCCTTGTTATTCTCTGCGTTATACGCATGAAGATACATACCATCACAATTTCTTTCATCCTTGGGGACAGAACATCGTCAGCTAGATGGTTGCGCATCCGTGAGGTCGGACTTAGATTGAAATGTTCATCCGTGAGAGCAGGGAATGTTCGCATGCCACCTGTACAATCGTACATGTAACTATCCTTCCAATGTCTCCATAGTATCTCTTTACCATTCAATAGCAAATTTCTTGTCGTTTTTCCTGACGAGCAACTCTTCTCAATGTTGTTGCGGAGTTTCTTAAAGTTGTGCTGTGGGATTTGATGAAAAGATTACAATGAGATATTTTGCATTGTAGAACTAAATAAATTCTCTTCGCGAGTAGAAGAGAATCTGAAAGATTTCTTGCTCCATATCCCTTTTTTCCCCCAGCTTCACCGAGAATCTGTGGCCCCCAATGTAGTAAAATTTTAATCTAATCTTAATACTCAGAAACACATGCAAGCAAATTTCTTGAAATCAAAAAAATATGATTTAGCTACGCTCCCAGGGATGGCGTTCTCTCAAAGAAAGATAACACACACATGCTGAAGCATGTATAAGTTATACTACTGTAGGGCAGAAATGTTATAAATAGTGATCGTGATACCATGCCGTTTTTTAACGTTTCTTGGATAGGTTATCTCTGTAAAATCCCTAACAATTTAAGATTGGATTGGCCAATGTCAGATAACTTATTAGGACATGTTCACTATCAGTTACTATCTTCTTGATATCCATGGAGCAGTGGCCTTGGAAACGGGCATTGTTTCTATTGACGATCGAGGGGACTACCCGACCAAAATATGGTTAAAGAATGGGTTTTGTTTATTTCGGAACTTAAGGTGGGTTGATAAAATGGCTTACAGAAGGATCCATCATAGTGGAGGCCCTAAAGTCACCAGACGGTCTCAATCATGCAGATTGTGATACCAGCATGAAACTTCGTACACCTACCCAGTTTGATACGCTGAAAAATATAAGAATCAGACCCCAACTCAAATCTGCCCCCAAATGCTATTTTTAGACTGGGGTACTTGGACCCAATCCCTCTAGGGGGTAGTTATCATAACTCTATTGCAAGTGACGATACAGTCATGAAATTTGGTATAGGTATGTAGTTTGATGCACTGAATAAGATGAAAAGGAGACCCCTTCGAAAATTTGCCCCCAAATGCTATTTTTAGACTGGGG
>REGL01001580.1:13918-29889 GCA_004194395.1 Aurelia aurita complex sp. Pacific
TAAAGAAATGAAAGATATAGATCAAAATATATGTAAATTCTTAATTTAGACTTAATTGGACCAATTAAACATGATTAAAAGAGATACAAAGTATGTTTTTCACTTAGTGCAGTATGAAAAATTGGTAACCATAGAAATTATGCTAAAATAGAATGTCCAAATTGTTGCAATTTTATTGCTCTCTGTTAGAAAAGTTAAACTTACGAAGTATCAGAGGCCTGCTGCATGTGTGGAAAACGGTGTAAACAAAAATGTACTAGGGGGGCGGAATCGGCCCCCCCCCCCAGGTCAGATAGGGTTAAACGAAAGTCCTTTTGTTTCAAGAAAATCCGTAAATAGTATCAAGGCAATCATAGCAGATATTAATATCACCGCGCAGTGCCAAAGGTCAAACCAATAACAAGCAAGCACACAGCAGAGGGTTGCGAAGAAAAAAGGAAATTATGAAATATGGAGCAATTCGTTACTTTCTGTGACCTATTGCAAAAAATTCCTTTTGTTTTCAAGAAAAATCCATAAGTTCTGACAAAATCTCGTACAATCTTTCGACTAATTGCCCCCAACTTAGAGCGAAACTGCGTGAAACAAATACGTATAAAGGTTCTTTAGCTTCCTCCTTTACTGGTTTCTTCGTGAACCTTTTAATGCTTGCTCCTCAATAAATTTAATCTATTTTCATTTCTACGGACAAACTAAATATTTTCTCGGAATTCACTTTGGGTGTACGGCTGAAGAGAATTCCGCGGAAACTATCGTTCTCTTGTAAACAATAGCTTCTCCGGAATTCACTTTGGCCTTACAACCATAGTGAATTCCGTGGAAAATTGATTCTGCGGAAGCTATTGTTCTCGAGAAAAAAATAATTTTCCGCGACTTCCGCGGAATTCACCTGGCCAAATTTTGGGTGACAGCAAAGCTCACATCCAGCTGGTAAAGGAGAAGGTGTATGGAGATGTTTTGGTTGCCAAGCTTGAATGTGTGGGCCATATTCAAAAGCGAATGGGCTCAAGGTTGCGGTCCCTCAAAAAAAGACTCGGAAAAGGAAAACCTTCTGATGGTAAATCCATTGGGGGAAAGGGCAGACTTAAAGAATAAATTGATAGACAGTCTCCAAGTTTATTATGGAAAGGCACTCAGGGGCAACACAATTCAATTCAATTTTCTTTGGGTGTACGGCTGAACACAGAAAGTCTGCAGGCTATGCAAAATGCAGTCATGGCTATATGGAACCACAAGAGATCCACAGATGAAAGTTCATTTCACCATTTGTGCCCAGAAGGCAATAATTCATGGTGTGGGTTTCGAAGAAACATGGCAAGTGGTACCAACGATTACAAACATGATGATCCATTGCCAGCTGTTGTTGCAGAAAAAACTTAGGCCGTTTTTGATGATCTAAGTAAAGAGTCACTATTGGCTTCATGCTTACATGTTGGTACACAAAATCAAAATGAATCTTTCAATGGATTGATTTGGCAGCGTGCTCGAAAGATTACACATTCTGGCCTTCAAACTGTGGAATTAGCCACCCATTTGGCAGTTGGCATCTTCAATGACGGTTCAAAAACAATTGTCAAAATATTGAAGGAACTCGGAATTGAACAAGGAGCACTTTGCAGGAAACTTTGCAACCGAATTGAGGAGGAGCGCATGTATCATGCAGCATACAAAATCTCAGATGAGGCAAAATAGAGAAGAAAAACTATAAGGAACAAGAAAAAAGGCTATTCAGAAGTGCAAGAAGATAGGGAAGGAGTGCAGTATGAAGCTGGAGCATTTTAAACAGATAAAACTTACTGGCCATATGTTATTAATAAAAGTAAATTGTAAACGCAATTTCTAGAAAAGTGCTATTTTGGGTGCAATTTGAAAGTTTGGCAAATGTATTTCAAAAAGTATAAAAGGTACCCCCCTCAAATTTTCAGTGTATGTGCCCCTACCAAAGACCTGTGCAATAACCTAGAATGGAGCACATTGGCTTGACATAACCAGAGTGGTGACCTTTTCTTGTCAAGTAAAATTTGACATTTCGGTTGAATTTTAGCAATGCACTAAAAGAATAGTTAGAGGACACATATTGCCTCATTACTAAATCATTGCACATATCTATCTAAGCTTTATCACCTGTGCAAAATTGCATGCCTTTATCTCAATTCATTTTTGAGCAATCACTGCCAAAAAATGGTAGGTTTTTGACATTCTGAAAAAGGTGTGGTCAAAAACTAGGCGTATTTGAATAACAGCCACGCCATACCGGGTGTCCCAAAAAAAACGCAACAGATTTGAAAAATTCTACTGCAAATTGTTTCGTACTCATTATCCAACAATTATTTTTTTTCAAATCTGCAGTAATTAGATTAAATTTTGATATATTTTTCAATATTTTGCGTGACTTGGTTGTAGAGTTAAAAATCAGCGAACTTCAAAATTGCCCCCAGGTCAAAAGCAGAGCTGCTGCATTAACAGTGATGAATCATAATGTAAAAGTGTAAAACATGACAATCCCTGCAATTGCAACGAATTGCTGACAAACACGCATTACACGATTTAATTAAACATTTAACAGACATTTTCATAAAGATTTCTGTGAACAAACTACCATGCTTCTTAAGTGTCCATGATGGTTGCTTGCTTTTTCTAAATGACTAGGTCATGATTAGATTTATACTTTCAATTATAAATGAACTCTGAAAGCTCTCTCAAGAATGGATAACTCATGAATCCGTACGAAAACTCTTTGTTACAGTTTCTTAATGAAGCTGTGTGCTTGTTAATGTATTCATGTAAAATTTCAGATATTGCCATTCTTTTAACTTTACAGGATACTTTGCACTAATGCTGGTAGCTCTGGTTTTGCCCTGATAGCAAATTTGAAGTTTGTTGATTTTTAACTCTTCAATCAAGTCACCAAAAATTCTGAAAAATATATCAAAATTTAATCTAATCATTGCAGATTTAGATAAAAATAATCATTTGATTATTAATTTGAAACTGCTTCCGTCAGAATTTTTTGAATCTGTTGCGTTTTTTTTGGGACACCCGGTATATGTACGCCAATTTCTTTTGTTCTATTGCTATTAAGGTATACAATGAACACCACATTTTCAAAGCATGTTTCCTGTTTTTATGCTTTCTCTGACATGGGGTATCATTCTTTTATGGGTGGAAATGTTCCTGTGATCAGAATTTGACTTGACAATCGCTTGGCAAAGAGCAAGTGCACATAACAAGAAATTATATTTCAAAATGTGTTGTCTCATGTGAAATGAAATTTCAGCTTGCAGTTCCCTTCTTAAACATTTGTAAAGAATTTTCAAATGTGCACAATAGAGATAAAGCTCCAATGTCACGCAATCAAACTTCTTGAATAAAAATATATAAAAAGATTGTTCAACCCATACTCTTGTTTAATATAGCTAAAAGGTTTATAGAAGCAGCCCGTACCAAAAAAGCTGGGGAGATAACTGGGAAAGCTAGGATTTCCCCAGTTTCCGTAGCTTGTTCATCAAAACAGATTTCAGTCTGGGAATTCTGTATCCTAGGAAGCTGGGGAAGCTAGGAATCAGTACCCAAAGAGCTAGAAAAGCTGGGAAATGTTCCCAAAAAATTCCATTGTATTTTTGTTCCTGCATTTTATGAGCAGAACTTCCAACTGTGATCCATGCGATCCCTTCTTTGTTCATTGAAAATTACATCTTAAAATGAATAACCTGAGTTAAAAGAGGAGATTTCATAGGATTATAAACAGCCTACATTGTATCTGACAATCCAATATGTGGCCAAAATTGCAAAGCCAAAGAAAACAATAGCATGATTTGACTTTGCAGGTAAATTCATGATTTCCATTTTATATATCGGATTTGACGTTTTGAAAGAAAAATATGGTTTCAATAAATAAAATGGCACTTATGCCCCTCCAAGGGAAGGACAGAAGCGGCACTTGCTTCCCACCCATTCCAGTGTTCCTGGTGAGGCAAGGTCATCATGCATGATCTCATTATCTACAGTGTCCAGGGGTTTCAAGCACCAGAGACCATTTTCAATTATGCAAAAATCAGTTGCACTTTGAATACTACAGTGCCATCAATTGTTTTCTTCCTTTAAGAGTTTTCTGTTGGAATTTTCTTTCATGTTTCGACTTTTCTGCCTCTGAACACAGGAGATGTTCCATCCATGAAAAAAGGGGCTTCTCAATTTTTGGTTGTACAATGAAAGGAAACTATTGCATAAAACTGAGCTCAGTCTTGTCTCCCGTTTATTCATGGATTTTGCAACTGTCCACTCTGCATTAGTTTGCACAATATGTCCTTGATTTCGATACCATCTAGACTGATCCAGATTGATGAATCTACCAAATGTAAACTCTTGTTTGCCCCTCAAACAACAAATGCTCTGGCTTGTGAGTTTCTTAGGCCACCATGTTGTCGTTTTAGCTCCAAACCGGAGGATCAGAGTCATAATTTGCAGTACAAATTGACATTCCAGTTATCATGGCTCCACAAAAGGCTGCTGTTGACTAGGCCAAAATTGATACCTTCAGAAAATGTTGAATTTCTTGAAATCGGGGTGATGAATCAAAAATCTAAATGACAGATTTGTAGATTGGCCTTCGCTTCGAAGATTTCAACTTTCACTTTGGTTGCCGAATGTACCCCATGAATGCCGCCGAGGGAATTTGCCCTGCACCCCTTGGCCGCAGCTTCTCCATTGACTTGTAATGGCGAGAGGCTAATTTGCATAAAATCAACAGGCCGGCATATCGAATGATTTCAGCCAATCAGAAGATTATTCCGCTCTGTTGTGAAGCACAAGTCCTCACAAGGACTATCACATGTTCCACTAATGTTTGTGTATTAGCAGCCATCGTTGTAGGTCTATTTATGATGTTGTCGTGTTGAATGGAACCTCGATAGCCCTTGAAACCACTAGCCCGTTGTGGGGCAATATTTCCTCTGGTTTCACTAGGCAAGTATGCATCTTTGAAATTTCGAACGAGGAGAGCCATGCCTCTTTCCTTAAGATGGAGGCCATCATACCGCAGATCTGGGTCGTGCAGAGTATCATTCTTGTCAATTATATGGAAGTGCAATTTCATAGACATGACTTTAAGTTTTTCATTAATAAAGTTTATTTTCTCATGAATTGTTGGTGCCTGTAGGTCTTCTCTTGGCAGTATACTCGAAATGAATATAGCTAAGTTTGGGTGTGCAGATTTGATCTCTCTGTTAGTTTCCTCGAAAAAGCGACAATTTCAGCCCCTGTAAATTGTGCAACATCATTGGTGCCTGCATGAATGATGAGGGTGTCAAGAGATGTCAAATCAAGCTTTGCAAGAAAATTTCTAACATCATGCAGCTGGCGCCCGCGCAAGGTTCATATGTTTGTAGAGCCGCTAAAGTCTATCTTTCTTGGGAAAATGCCTTTAAGAATTGAATCTCCAACTGTAAGTTTGGATGTTTCTACATTTGTAAGAGGAACCATTTCGAGGGGCTTTTAGAGGCCCATTATGGGAGCGAGCCCTTTTGCTCTTGGATGGCCTCATCCTAACTGATTCCTCACAAGCTTTTGCGCTAGTTGGTTCAGCAAGGGGGTCTCTAATGCGGTGGCTTGGTGGCTTTGGGATGAAACTTTGATTTGTTCAGATTTGGGCAGCTTATAATCCTCTGTGACATTTTTGATTGCATTTGTGTTTTCTTTTATGCTTCCTTTGAGGTCATTTAATGATGTAAGAAGTTTTTCAAAGTTATCTGCATTCTTTTTTATTAGATCTCTTGCATCAATAATTTCAAAGTCTATTTCGTTCAGCTTCTTTGTAAAATGCTTTTCTGCATTTTTTCAATTGTTTTCTTGTCAAGCATTTATATTTTATCATTTTGAATAGCCGTCATGAAGTGTTTTGTTTCCGATATTTCTTGCTTCATGCTTCTGGTGGTCTTATTTCTTTTTACTGTTCCATATTCAAGTTTTGTTGCAAGCTAAGAGACAAGTTCTTCAACTGCTGTTAATTTTTCCTTTAAGCTCTCGATCTCATTTTTATTCTGTGTTATCTCGGATTTTAGCTTGGCATTTTCTTTCACGATAGATTCATCAGTGTTTTTGAGGTTTTCCTTTTGAGTCTTCCTGTCATACATACATACATACATACATACATTTTTATTTAATAACGCATGTTAAAATTGGCTACAATACTGTAGATGTGGACCTGCAAATAAAAGTTTATAATAGGCAAATTAATAGAAATAAAATAATGTTACAATAAAAAAATTTTAAATAATGTGTAAAGAAAGAAGATTCTCAAAAGTATGAGTAATTAATGTCCTTATTGTTATTAAAAGTAGTTCCCTTCTTGAAACTTGTTCTTAAAATGGTGTCCTTTATTGTTTTCAATTTTTCTTTGAAGGAGTTCTTGCTCTTTATGTTCTTATTTTCCTCAGCTAATGTGTTCCAAATCACTGGTCCTCTAAATCTGAAGCTGTTCCTACCTATCTCTTTCTTTGGTCTAATTATCTGAAAATTATTCTCTCTCCCTGTTCTCTTTCTTTGATTAACATTCAACATCTCTGCTATTCTATGATCATATCGTCCATGGAAACAGCCATGCATGATTGTAATAAATCTTTTCTTGTATATGTATGAGAGTGGAAGCCATCCTGCTTTGTTCAGTGTGATCTCTGTGTCATGATGTTTTGGCAGTTGGCTTATTATTCTTGCTGCTCTAGCGTGAACCATTTCAAGTTTCTGCAATCCAATCTCTGCGCTTGAGCCCCAGACAGCTATGCAGTATACCACTCCCTGTTCTTTTTCTTTGATTAACATTCAACATCTCTGCTATTCTATGATCATATCGTCCATGGAAATAGCCATGCATGATTGTAATAAATCTTTTCTTGTACCGGGTGTCCCAAAAAAATGTATACAGATTTGGTTGACTCCAGCTATGTGAATTTTGCTTTAATCAATGGCTAAGCACTCTCAAAATGTTCCTCGATAGTTAACTTGAACATAGATACCTCGTTTGTTGGTATTGGTGATTTGAGAGTGGAAATATCAATCTTGAAAGCTCAAATTTGCGTGCACTTGCAAACCAGAACTTTGGCCTTTTGGCCTAAGCAAATCCCTGAAGAACATCGAAACTAAGAACTAAAATTAATGGAAAATTAAGAAACTTCATGATGGGTGACTGGGGAGTGACTTCTGGAAGACAGAATAACACAAGATCTAATATTGTTCAAACTTTATCAAGGCTATTGTTGATTTATATGCTGTGCCTTAAGAAATTGCTTAGGCCAAAAGGGTAAAGCTCTGGTTTGCAGGAAGAGGCAAATTTGAGCTTTCAAGATTAACATGTCTGCTCTCAAAGTACCAATGTCAACAAACGAGGTATTTATGTTCAAGTTAACTATCGAGGAACATTTGTAGAGTGATTAGAACTTGATTGAAGCTAAATTAACATTGCTGGAGTCAACTAAATCCGTATACATTTTTTTGGGACACCCGGTATATGTATGAGAGTGGAAGCCATCCTGCTTTGTTCAGTGTGATCTCTGTGTCATGATGTTTTGGCAGTTGGTTTATTATTCTGGCTGCTCTAGCGTAAACCATTTCAAGTTTCTGCAATCCACTCTCTGCGCTTGAGCCCCAGACAGCTATTAAGTATACCACCGATGGTATGATTGTTTTAAAGTAAATATCTTCAAAGGTCTGTTTAGGAAGATAGTTTAGCCGTTTCAGTAGCTTCAGTTTTGTGCGGTAGGACTTATGAACTGCATCAATTTGTTGTTTCAGTTTAGCTGCTGGACTATGATAATCCCCAGGCACTTAGTTTTGTGTACATATTTAATGATCTTATCGCCTAGTTTGACTGGCATAAGAGGACCATTGAACTTGGAAGTTGTTATTATCATTGCCTCTGTTTTGTCATGATGAATGGTGAGCTTGTTGTGGTAACACCAGTTGTTTAGGTCATCTGCGATTAAATTCAGGGCTGTTACAGCTTCATCCACATGGTCTTTGATGACAAATACAGTAGTGTCATCAGCGTACATATGTATCTCTCCTATCTTACCAGCTGTCATTGCCAATCTCCACTTCACTCAACAGTATGCGAGTATCAGTGACACTGTCATTCATCATCGTCTTCGTAACAGAATTCTTGTAGCAGAGAATCATTATTATTATTCAGCTTGGACTGAATCATCTACAGATCATTGGGATTTAATTCAGCTTCCGCATTTGGATCCGCTTCAAGAAGATGGCTAGGCCCATGTGTTGTACGTCTTTCGATCTCAGTGGTTAAAATTCACAACATATGCTTCTTTTCTTGTGTGCAATTTGAGGTCCAGGGCTTCTTCATCAATCGACATGGCATATTACATATTTGTAGATAAGAAGTATTAAAATAAATAGGATATATACGATGTTCTGAAAGTCCTACCTACTCGCACGTGCAGGTTCACAGGTCAAGTGCAGGTTCATCATAGGATTGTTTGACGATGTTGCTGTGTTTGTGAGGCAAGACAGCAAGGCGCAGAAATGTTTTTATGCGCGCGCAGCATTGCGTAATCATTGACTGGATACGAGGCTACATGATCACGTGATACAGAAACGGCTGGAAAGCCGGCAGAATCAGCTGATCGTGCTGACGTGATCTATACCCGCACATAAAAGCAGCAAAACTGTTCACTGCTCTTCACTTCGTGAATCGAGAACGACGACGAAAGATGATCCGCGTAGCAGTCTTGATCGTGCTCTGTTCGTCAAGCATTTTAGCATCCCCATTTCGTGGTGATGAGGGTTGTGCGGGGTGTGGGAAGGTTACTGGGAAAAGGCCTTTCTCTGTGGTAGCCGATAACTAATTAAACATGCTGTGCAAGGCTTTTGGCATGAAGGAAACGGAGAGTAGGCCTACTGCCATCTGTGGGGCATGTAGTCGGGCGTTTAGGAGATACAAAGCAGATGGAAAAACAGATTTTAAAGTAATTTTCTTTCTCTTCTACGCCAATTGTGTACAAATAAAACTGTGCACGTATGTTCTTCTTTGTAAGAAATTCTTCACAAGAAACTCAACTCTCAGACCCGGGAAGGGGGGGGCAACTTGGTATATTTGTGTCGTTTTTCAGGGCATCGTTTCATCAATTTTTTCTGGCACATGGTATCAACAGAAGCAAATTTTTGAAGAGCATGTTGTCAAAACATGTCAAAAGGGAATATTTCATGATATTTGTTAGATCAGGTCGTTTTTCGGTCAAATTGCTATGTTTTTGACTCCAGATTTGGAGTATAGACTTTTCACCAACTTTTCTGGAATCGGTTATCATTTGGATTTGAAAATTCTGATGCAGTAAAAGCAATTTTCGTGGCCACACCCCTGTACAAATTTAAGTCAAGTACCCCTCCCTCCTCCCCCGGGCTCTCATATCACTAAAAATTCAGAAACTCAACTACTGGAAAAATGGTGATTTTAAGAAACTACCAGCACTCAAAATCTGACACTTTTCAGTACTAGGACAATTCCATCTTAGTTTCTTATAAAAAGGTTTGGTATTTCAGCACAAAGTTGCTTTTAAACCAACATTTACAAAAATTCACATGGTATGGAATCAATCTACAACTCCTAAATATAATCTAAATTTCTAATGATGAAGTTTTCTTTCATAAGATTTCATTAGGACACAATTTTTAGAAGAGCACAAATCATCGACAAAATTGGCTAATGTTTGTTTACATCATCTTGAGTCAAGTGATTTCAGACCATGAAAACTTGTTCCAAGAATACAAAGAGGGGTGTAATGCTAAAACTTTCCAAGAGTATAGTTACATGACTTGAAATGGTTAACACAAATCTTAGCTGATTTTGCCTATTCCTAAGACAATCACACATCTACAAGGGGATTACTCCAATTTGAAATAAAATGATAATGTTGTGGAATGTGAAGGGTATGGAATGTATAGAAAGACACCCTGACCCATTCTGAACTTTAGCAGCTAAATTATACATCATTTGTTACCTGATTTCTAATGGGAATGGCCACTCTTGAATTGCAACAGCACCATTTAGGGCCATGTGCAAATAAGGAATTGTATTTAGTTTTAATTTAATCAAAGATAAATCAACCCGGAAGCCCATCAAGGGAGACATTTGGCCATATGTCAATTTTTGGGGTTGCAGAAAGATAGACTATTTCCATTTGGGTATGAAAAATGTCCTATTGTTTGTTTACTCCTTGGCTTAAGAGGAACTGACTTAATGGAAACTTTCTGCAATTTTTTCATTTTGAATTTAAGACATCTCATTTGCATAGAAGTAAAATCTGTTCAAAGCAAATGCGAAATTAAAAAGCAACGGAAAGTAAACATTTGCACTTTATGCTCATAGATACAGTAACAATTTATAACTGTTAAAAATTCATGTCTGGCTCTCTGGTGCTCTTTCGATGTCTTATTTCTAGTTTTATGATTTGAATCCTTTTCTAATGGCATTGCAAGAAGCAGTGTGATAAGAGAGCAGGGAGGAAAGTGAAAGAATTGCAAGGTTACATAAGTCTATCGACTCCATGTCCACCACATCCAGGTCAGTCTGATCCAGCTCCATAAGATCCAGTTCTGTCAAATCCAGTTCCATTGCATCAAGTTTTGTCGCCTTCCTGCAGTTCATCAGATCAATCACACATCTCTGACAGCTTGCCATCCAATGATACATCCTTAGTTACACAGCAGCATTCCCCAAGATCACCTTTGCAAAGTCTTGAGCCACACCACCAGTCTGTTCAAACTTCGCCACCAATTACTTTAGAACCGCTGATAATACTGGAGCAGACAAGGTTAGGAAATATTTGCCAGGGCCCAAATGGAGAGATTGTGTTACCTCCAGGAATGCTTGAATCTGTTCTCTCCACTAACTCTCCACTGTACCATTTACAGAATGAGTTGCGAATGTTGAAAGATAATATGTACAGGACATTCAGGTCATCAAGCCGAATTTGTGATCCAGAAGTGTTTCGCCAGTTTTGTATTGACTCAGGTGCCCCCAATGTGTTTCAAAGCATAAGAACATTAATGTCAGCAGAAAGAAGAAATACAAAGAGAAAAGCAGAGCTGGATAAGTTAACAATGAACATTATTTACGCGGTCATTTCTTTTCACATTATTGTGCTCTAATCGTAATTCTCAGCTGTCGTGAAATTGGACTTTGATCTTATTTCGCACATGGTGTTATTGATTTCCGAGGGGTGATAAGCTTAGGCCCGCTTTTAGGCCTAATGAGGAAGTCATATCAAACTCATGGCTATTGCGAGAAACGGGTTTTACTTGGAGATGATTCGGATTGCATCACTACGAATATGCCACGTATACAGGTAAAGAAATGAATCAGGACATCGTTGGTGTTGATGTTTCATGTACTAGCTTCGTCCAACATTTTTCAGACCCTAACTGGCGACGAGAGATTGCACTGGGAGTGAAATGTGATTAGTACAGATCTTTTTCATCTCGGCAAGAAACAACATCGTGATGAATTTGCAAATCAGCGTTGGAAGCAGGAACTAAAACAAAAAAAGGTCTGCGAGGTCTGCGCTTTAGGATTTGCCCCTATGCAAAATCCTAAAACGCGGACATTTTTTCGCGGACCATTTTACCTCCTTGGTCTTGGTCCGCGTGGTCCGCGAGGTCCGCGTTATAGACCTGGCCGTAATGCACACTACGCACAAAGACTTCCCTGACAAGAAGATCTCATACTTTGCCATCTTCGATGGCCATGGAGGCAAAGAAGCAGCCTTTTATGCCAAAAGCCATCCCTGGAAAATACTGAAGGCCGATGAGGGTTTGTTGAGCCACGATCCCGAGATTGTAAAGACCGCCATACGAAGCGCCTTTTTGAAAATACATAACGATATGTGAGGTGAAATTGGTAAGAAATCAACTTTATATTCAGGGGCGTCAGGCAACCAGAGGTGATCTTTTTAAATCTCTTAGAAAAACTACCCTTTATGGTCTTCAAACAATTCAATATGTTGGCTCTAAACTTTGGAACACCCTTCCACTTTTCATACGTGTTGCTAGCTCCGTTGCAGTTTTTCGGTCCAAATTGAAAACTCATTTCATTGACTCGTACCTGTCATTGTTTCTTGATTAAAAGTCTCTTTCAAATCCTTCTATTCTTTCGGTCTCTGTAGAACAAATCTGGCTAACATTTTGTTTTGATTTTAATAAAATATGTTGTAGTTTTAATTGTTTTTATGGGGGGGGGGCTCTCTCTCGATTAGTTAACCTATTTAGAGTGTTCCTCCTTAATCAATCAATCTTAAATACAATCTTGTAAATTTCTCCTTTTCTGTAATTTCTAAGTTTAATTAATTTTGTGTTTATTGTACGGTATTTTGTAAGTATTTAGGTGTAGTGTAATTATGGAGAATTGTATTTAGGATTGATGGATGAACGAATAAAACTGAAACTGAAACTAGGCGAAGCTAGCATATCAATGCAGTGGTTAAAAAGGTCTGGATATGCTCTGTGCCAAAGGCACGGCAGTAACGCCGTTTTCTCACTCAAGAAACGCCCCTTTTTCAAAAGGATTGGGACAACGCCCGCCTCTTCAGAGGCTAAATATAAACATGCACCTGAACACAGAAGGAATTTTCAAAATATTTTAGTTTAGGCGCCATTTCAGGGAGGAGGCACATACATTTTTCAGAAGAAGGACCCCACCAGCTCAAGGCAACAGTAAGCTGTCGTCAAATGAGCCCTCATTGCCAATTTATACGTTGTGCTTAAACTCGCATCGAGTCAATTAGGATTCAGATCGACAAAAGTACGAGTTAAGCGCGTCATAAAAAATGTGATATGATTGAAACGTCGCGCTTCTGCCGCGCCAATTCATTCTGGGCAATTCCGAAGCTACCTCTTTTTGGCGTTTATTCGGATACGAGGTTTTTTCATGGTAACCTCGTATTTCAAATTTCAAGGGTGAATTCGAAAACAAACAACAAAGACATTGATTCATTTTGCATCAGTTTATTTTATTTGAAATTTGTGGAATCCTATCGCAGCAACCTTATTTTGGAAATGACTGCATTTTCCACTCAGCAGAAGAAGAAAATTTTCTTTTCAAAAGCTTGACTGCAGCACGAAGAAGAAGGCAAAGATTGCAAAGCACAATTTTGTTTTTGATGAACGAAAGGCGAAGTTGACTTTTGAGAAGTTTGTTTGTCTTGCAGTTATTTTTAACAGCTTTTCAAAGTGCCGTGGCTACATTATCGGCTTCTCGTATACGATCCTGTCGAAGACTTGCGAGAAACACTGGCTGGTGGAATCTTGTATGGTCAACCTATTCTGCGAAGTGGTTCAAGAAAACTTTCAGAGTCACAAGGCAAACATTTGGTTTAATTCATGGACGAATAAAGAATGACATATCAAAAATGAGAATCACAGAAGAGCCAGTTTCTTCCAAACTTAGACTTGCAATTTGCCTCTACCGACTCATCAGAGGAGACTATTATCACACAATTTCAGAGTTAACTGGCATTGGTGAGGCTACAGTGTGCAACATTGTCAGAGAAGTCACCAAAGCAATTGTCGAAAATCTCTGGAGGGAATATGTTGATGCATATTTTCCAAGCAATAACGATTTACTGGTTCAGAAAATTAGAGAAATGGAGCAAGAATGGCAGTTCCCATATGTTTATTCGGCAATTGATGGCTGCCATATACCAATGAAATGTCCCCCTTGGTGGTCAAGAAGCATGCAACGAGTTTCACATTTTCAAGAATTTCTACTCGATTGTTCTTATGGCCATGGTCGATGCAAGATATAGATTCATCTGGGCTAGTGCAGGGTGGCCAGGAAACTCTCATGATGCTATAATATTTTAAGCAACCAACTTATATGACCAGCTAGCTGATGGGAAAGCTTTTCCAAATGTAGCTTTCAAGGCAAATGATGTCACCATACCCCCAGTGATACTGGGGGATTCTGCTTTCCCTTTTAAACCATGGCTACTGAAGCCATATACCAATGCAATACTAACACCAGAGCAAAGCTACTTCAATTATAGGCTGAGCCGTGCTCACATGGTAACCGAATGTGCATATGGGCAGTTGAAGGGTCGATGGAGAGTACTTCTGCGCAAATCAGAAAGCAGCAAAGAAACTGTACGTGCAGTTACACTTGCTTGTGTAATTTTGCATAATATATGCATATAGCAAGGAGATGTTGCTTGCAGGAATCGGGATATGTCTAAGGATCCAGGCACAAACCAAAGACGCAAGCCTGACGAAGTTCAAGATCTTCTCATGATCAGACAATGTAGACCAGTCCATGATAAGAACAGTGCAGCTTCAAGAGTAAGGAACCATTTAAAGGACAATCTTTTTGCAGAAAAGCAGCATGAATAAAACGAGACAATGCATAGAAAAACTTGACACTAAATTTGGCTTCTAAAAATTGTATACTATGGAGGAGGCGGACGCAAAGAAACAGACATTTCTGGCACACTGAGGCCTTTCGAACCAACGTTCTCATCAGAGTGTGACTTAATCGTAGAAGTCAAGAAAGGCCCCAGTGTGCCTGTTTCTTTGCGTCCACCTACTCCATAGTATACCGGGTGAGTCAGAAAAAACGTGGGATGTTTGGCGGACTGTGACATCGCGTTTAGCCACCCGACCGTTGTGAACTAAATTATTCCGTGCAGCCATAAATCTGACTTAGATCATAAACCTTTCCCCATCCAAATCGGTCATGTGATGCATTACTTGAAATAGATTTTCTTCATAAGACTTTGTATGGGAGTCTTGCAAACTGAGAAAACCTTTAACCAAGCCCCTTCAGCATTTTAGCCTTGCCAAAGCTGCAGGTACATGTGGTATTACCAGGGGAGAATGAAACAGTTCGGAAATAGTGTTTTCTCCCCTGGGATGCCTTGTTATAGCTTGTCCTGTGCAGAGAACATGTTTGAGAGACAGTAAAAACGCATGCTTCTTTGCGTTGCAAAGAGATTTCTTTCAACAAGATCAATGTGATGTATCATGGCAAAACTATTTCATTCTCCCCTGATAGTACCACGTGTACATGTAGCTTTCGCGAGGGTAAAATGCTGAAGGGGCTCTATCAAAGATTTCATAAGTTTGCAAAACTCCCATACAACGTCTTACAAAGAAAATATTTTTTAATTAATACATCAAGTGACCGATTTCGATGGGGAATAGCTTATGATCTAAGTTAGACCTCTTGCTGCAAGAAAAAATTTGGTTCACCACGATCGGGTGGCTGAACGTGACGTCACAATCCGCCAAACACCCCACGTTTTTTCTGACTCACGCGGTATAATTCATAGGAAAACTATGTAGTTGAATTGCATTACTCCTAAAAAACTGTAAGACAAGGCAATTCTTTGACAGTCAAAATTTCAGACAAAAAAGTTTCAGATATTTTTTTGTTTATTCATCTTCAAAATATGTCCGTGGCAAGAAGCAGATTAATTAACTTGGGTATAATGCAAGTTTCAAACGCCAACCTCATTTTATTTTGATGTAATGTATACAATGTATGTGGCAAAACTACATCAATCTTTGCTGTATCCTATTGACATCCATTTCAAACAGTTTCTTATAAATGTAGCAAAAACAAACGGCTCATAGTAATTAGTACTTTTATATTGTATTTATGGTAAGCAAAGTGGGCATTAAGATGAACGTTTCTTTAAAATATATGCCTTTCATGTTTACTTTTGATGGCACCCCAGTAGATTATTGAGACATCATTTATTTTCTGAACTTTACAAGCATTGTTATATAATCCATTTGCATTAATAATAAAATGGTATGATATCTTTGTTATAGTTTTGACTTTTTTGACTTTTTTTGTTCCTGCCAGCAAATGACTATAAAATGTAAACATGGAATGCATTTATCAAACACATGAAAATTCAAAGTTGATACAAATCACTATCTTCATGAGATTGAGATTGTGCAAAGTTGTG
>REGL01001580.1:52126-71006 GCA_004194395.1 Aurelia aurita complex sp. Pacific
GGAATGCACGACGACCGAGCTAGCGACCTGGGTTTCAGGGCAATTTTTGCGGCTTGCTTTGTTTTTGTTTATTTCTTGACCAACCGAGCATGGAATTCCCTTTGTCTGCAATCAAAAATCGCTTTGTGTCTAGGTGTGAATAAAAAGTAACGAGTTCTATTGTAACATTATCTGTCCTTGTTGAGCAGAGTACGATAATACCTTTTACTCATGTGAGAATTCTCGATGATTTTCAGCATGTTGTTCGCTGCTTCCCGTTCTGTCATTTGAGGAGCAAATCTCATTCTAAGAGAAAAGCAAAGAAAATGCACCTTAGAATGTTGCTACTCTAAGCAATGAAATTTTGTTGGGAGACATTGTACAATTTTCATGTTTTTGAGGCAAGGCGAAAGCTTATTTCTCAAAAAAGCCTAGAATTCTCTATTCGTGAAAATTACCACGAAATATCCTTTAGCAAGTCATACGCGAATGAGTGCTCAAAGAAATGTACCCCGGTAGGCATTATTACGCCTAAAGTGGCTCTTTCCGCTATTATCACAATTGACGGTACCAAACCTTGCAAAGATTACCATTATTTTATCTAAAATGCTCCAATAATCCGTGTCTTGTCTTCCTCTAAAGAGCATATTCACGGATATCTATCTTCTGAGATACCTTGATTTTATGAAACCGGCAAAGATAATTCCGAAAATTTCGCGATTGTTTCTCGCCGCAAAAGTTTCTTTTCATGAAATTTTCGTGTGCAAATAGTGGATACTTATTTTGCCTGTTTTACCGAAACATCAGTACATCAGTATCAAAGGCGTACACTAAGGCACGTTGGCAACATCATCAGATCAAATCACAAAAAGGGTGATTATTGTCAGGATCATGGACACGATTATGCAAATTCTGACGTATGTGCTTTATCAACAGTCAGTGTTGCGTGATATAGTTGGTTCTCTCTTGATTTTTCCTACCCTTTCTCGTTTGCTGTTTTCATTTTACGTTTGTGATTGTTTGTTCGTTGCTTTGAGTTCGATTTCATATTGCGATTAATTTTCATGCTAGCGTCATGTCGTATAAACGGGGTCTCAGATGAACAAGTTTAAACCTGTATGATGTTCCAAAAAAGGTGCCACATTTGTGTGGCTGATGTGGGGGAGCTATAGCATTAATTATCTCGGTTCTTACACAGCTGCAAAGGTCAAGCTTCAACTTGGAATTCGAGGCCTTGTTTTTGTCAATCTGACAATTGATGGTTGCTGATTTATAGCAGAGAAAAGACACTATTTGCTCTTTTAAAAATGCAGAAAACTTTAAATACAACGAAAGAACCATTTATTTGACGATTCAATCTACTTTGACATAGCTGGAGAACAATAGAAGCGTTGTTTTTGAAGCAACCACTTCTTTTGCCTTTCCTCTGCCATGAAGCAGCAACCAATGGTCAGATTGATTCAAAAGAGCGATCAAACATACGTTAAACCCTGACCTATGCAACAGTGTAAAAACCAGAGACAATTGATTCCAAGGCTCCTCCACAGCAGCCACACAAACGGGGTAAAATCTTGTTGGGACACCTGGTATATAAATATGATCATATAGAATGATGTCGTTATCGCTACCTGAGTCGTTTGAGCGTGTCACCTCGGAAACATGGTAAGCCAGTATCTAACATCAAACCAACTAAGGATACAATCTCTTCTGTATATGTCCTGAAATTTGAGAAAATACAATGTGCGTTCACACAAGAGTTTCCCTAGATAAGAACTGATTCTGCTCAATTCAAATGCATGATCTTGCTGAATCCTAATATTCGAGATCAAGAAAGTGTGAAAAGATCATAAAACTTAGTCTTCATCAGCTCCACTTTAAACTTGATCCACGCTAGACCAAAAAACCCGCGCCAGATATACATATGAATGCAACGGAAAAGGGGTCAAAATCATTTTTGCGTCAATTTGAGATGATTCAATGCCTCTGAAGACGTTACAAAGAATTTGAATAAAATCAAAAGGTTTTGGAAGCGAAAACTCAATAGAAATGCATTGCAATAATGCAACGACGTTTCCAATTGTTTTTCCTGTAGTGTGAACCAAGATATACAAGCTATCTGGAGAGCTCAGTTTACAAAAACAATAAAAAAAGTAAATGAGATGAACTATAAATGATTTCCTAAGAAAACTAACAGATTAAGGAAAATTCCTGTGTGCTCAAAAAAGTTACAACATATCTTTCTGAACAAGGAATTATGAAGAATTTGAAAAATTTTCGCTAAAAATTTGCGAAAGTTTATTCCACGAAATTTCCTAAAATGAAAAACTCGCGAAAGCTTCTTCTCGCGAAATTTTCTATGATATATTAATTTCATAAGATTTTTTAACACCAACCCTGTCGAACTATGCTACCAACAACAAGCATAGGTTTGGAAGATTCGGATGGGTCATTGAAGAGTCAAGGAATATTTGAGACATTAGGAACTTGATAAAATACATAAATTTCCCATTATGGCCGCTTCGCGAAAGTTAATTCAGAACATTTCGCGTTTTTTCCAACTTGCGAAAGTTTCTTACCGCTAACGTTTCTTCTACTAAAAGTAGTTATCCTCAACAAATTTATACTACAATTAAACTTGATGCTTTCCATAATTCCTTCATTCCGTCTTTCCTTCCGACCGCCCTTACTTTTCCCGTCCAATTTTTCTTTGAATCGTAAATAATCTTCATTCGAAGCTACATCCGTACTTCGCATATTTTGTCCACCGCTTGCCAAAAAATAGGTAACTTATTTCAAAAATATGCAAATTCTATCACAGGAAACAGGCCTCTTGAAGCATTTTGATTCTCAACAGACGGAAGAAAGCAACATCTTTCGTTTCAACTAACTATATGAAATAAATTGAAATTAAGACTAATTACTTACCTCACAGCCAGATAAGCTCTCACACAAAGTTCAATAAACCACCTGCAATAAAGAACGATTGAACATAATGTCTTCATCAATTATGACAACGGGCCGACCGAAAACCTGCAACAAAATCTAACACAATACACGATTACGCTAAATATTGCAGCGATGAACTTCTAAAAATAAGCATTTTGCTACATACCTGAACGTGTATGAATCCACTTCTGAGCCCATGAGAACGACCCAGTCATACGTAAGCTTCATGTCTGGTTCGAAACCCATGTTTCCACCGGGAGATGATTCGAACATGAAACCAAAATCTAAATAAAAAAATTTAGCAACTTCATTTGAATGACTAGACAGGAAAAATCTAAATCGATTCCATACTGTTTCTACTCTTAACCAGTCGAGTCACGAATAATATCATGAGATATAACATCACCGAGATTTAAAATCCTGATTTCCGAGATTTGATTTGAAAATCACAAAACTATTTCTGAGATGTTTCATTAAAGGCACACTGTCGTGGCACTGATAGGATGAATGGGATAATATGAAAGAATAGAATTAGGCAGGCTTCAGTAATTTCACTGTACACAGAAATTCACCAGGATGAGAACGATCAGACTCCAATTATTCTCGAAACAAAGCATGAGCATGATCTAAGAGCATAAAGGCTTTATAATGATCCAGAGGCCAAGTCTTTAGTTAGGGATTTCAACATCACAACCAGCCAATTACAGCCACGACAGTGTGCCTTTAAGTAATCAGCGGAACGAAATAGTAATCTCGTTCCAGAATACTCTTAAAAACTCTTTTCACAAGCAAAACAACGCTGCTGGCCATCTTTTGCAGCTTAGTTTGCTTGGCTTGTTGCTTCATAAAACTACTGTAGTCAGCAATTGCAAATCGTGTGAGATAATTTGATGACCTACCTAGTGGGATCTTATTTCTAATTCAGAACAAGTAATTCTAGTCTCCAAATTAAAATGGGACTGAGACTAATATAATCCGTACAAATAATGAATAACAACTGGTTTGGGACAAATCTTTATATATATACCGGGTGTCCCAAAATGATGTATTATTGTTTGGTTGCTTATATGTCCATAACTAATGAACCGATTTTCAAAAAGTTTATTTTATCCGATTGCTGAAAGGCTAAATTGTTTTTGAGGATGTTGGTTATGGTTTAGGCCAATGTCTTCATGTCGAAATGAATATTTGTAAACCTGCTCAAATTCAAGCTTTTGATGGCACGAAAAGAAACGGCCTACTTTCCCAGTCAACATTTTAGATTTGATGCAAAAGGCTGAACTTATAAGTCGTTCAGAGGATATGTGTCGTTCTGAGAATATGAATTCAGTTAATACTGAGTTCAGAGAATACGAATACGAGTTCAGCCTTTTGTATTACATCTAAAATGTTGACTGGAAAGATAGACCGCTTCCTTCTCATGTCATCTAAGGCTTGAATTTGAGCAGGTTTGTCGATCTTCTTTTCGACATGAAAACGCAGTGGTAAACCACAACCAACATCTCAAAATACAACTTAGCCTTTAGGCAGTCAAATAAAACAAAGTTTATGAAAATCGGTTCATTGGTTATGGACATGCAAGCAATCAAACAATAATACATCATTTTGGGACACCCGGTATATATATACAAGCAAATCATAACTAACTACAAAACAATATACATAACTTTTATGCCATTCACAGCGGGAAAAGACACGCGGTCATCTAGTTGCCAATGTGAATGGCATTTACATTTCTCTAACAATTCAACAGTTAAAAAACAATAAAAAGGGAAAGGAGAGTCGCTGCGACGGTAATATTATCATGCGCATTAACATTGTTATCCGAACCGCTTCGTCTTTTCAATGAACGAAATTGTAGCTTTTTTTATCACAGTTAAAAACTCAACAAGCTACAAAATACAATATTCTGTGCCGTCCATAGCAGAAATAGACATGACGTCATCTGGTTCTGGCTATGGACGGCACTTGACAATTTCTTTAACAACAATCTTATTAAGCACTTTGTGTACCATGGCACCATTCCATTTTGACAGACGCTAGCATACGCCAGCTTAGTTTAGGTGAATTGTTGTAAAACAAACAAAAAACAAAAACAAAAAACAAAACAAAAATACAAAAAAAATACAAAAAACTATGCACTGGTGCAAACCTGTGCAAGATGGTTGGATGTGAGTCACCAATGACTGGTGCCATGGTTCACAAATGGCTTACTCAAAACAAGACTAAACATAAATAAGAATAAGGGGTCGCCAATCGTCAGGTTTCCATCAAGCTTCCGAAGAATCCCCAAAGACCCCACAGACCAGAAACGCCCCCGGCCACAAAACCGCCACTACACCGCCAAAAACCACCAACCAGCCATCACCCGAATGAGCCGAGCAAGCGGAGCCCAAGCCCCGCAATGGCAGCAACCACCACAGGGCCCAAGCCCCACCCACCAAGCGCCCCGAATGACGCCCAGCCCGCAGCACCCGGCAGCAAAGCGGCAGACCCATGGCCAAAAGACACCCCCAGCGCACAGAATCCCCGGGAACACCTCAGTTAATCCTGTTAGTAGCTTTCATATATGCTATGGATGCCTCTAAAATCATTCGATTGTCAGTTTCATCAAAAATTGGGCTACCGTAAAGAAGCAAATTAAGCAGGGCTTTTGAATCCATGTTGTTTACATCAAAATCTGGAAGGTGTGAAAGCTGTCCAAGGAGATCATTGCGCATAGGAACAAACAAAGGGCAGTGCACATTATCCTCAATTCCAGTATTACAAGTACACATGGGACTCGGGCACTGGAAATTATGCCGGAATTTATGCTCATTTAACAAACTAAATTCAAGTCTTAGCATTGTCAGTTGTTTTACGCCAAATATATCGAATACTCCAAACAAGGAATTTTTTACCGGTCTTATCAAAGTAAGCAATTTTCGTTTGAACTCAGCAATTGTCGCAGAATTTCTAACATTTTCATCAAGCATAATCCATTCATGAAGAACATTTGTGAAGTATGTATTTGAAGAGCGCTTTGTCTTACTGAAAGGTATGTCATAATCACGTTTGTTTCTGAGACCATACTGAAGTGGTCTTTCAGTTGGTAATTCTGCGAACAGATAGGAAGGAGTACCCGTTTTCCTTAGGTTGAAAAGATGACATAAGCGTCTGAACCATCTTCGATGGTACATACTTTCCCAACCATTATGGAGCTTTTGTCTGCTAGTTCCTCTCCAGGCACCCGCAACAGCGAGAGCCACTGAGTACCGGGTTTGTTCAATTCTTTTTGTAAAATTTAGAATCATGTCAGGATCGGATGTGTGATAAATGACATCACCATAATCCAGGTGCGGCCAAACGTATAACTTATAGACCTGATCAAGGACATCTCGAGATACATATTTAGAAAGATATTTGATAATTCCTATTCCTCGTCTAGCTTTTAAGATAGCCTTTCTAATACTTTTAAAGTCGAGCTTGGAATCAAGAATTAATCCAAGATGCTTGTGTTAATCCTTCCTTGTCACTTCATCCGACCCCAGGTTCAAAGGCGGGTGTTCTATTTTAGTCCTTTTGACTGAGAAAATCACCTCTTCTGTTTTATCACAATTAAACTGCATCTTCCATTGCCAAGCCCAAAGCCGCAATCTTTCAAGGTCCTGACTAAGACTCTCAGTAGCCTCATCTTTGTCATTAACAACTGAAAAAGTAGAACTATCGTCAGCGAAGAGCTTGATGTCGCTGTGCACACCAACGACGAGGTCATTTATATACACAAGAAAGAATATTGGGCCTAGTACTGAGCCCTGAGGCACACCCGAGGTAACTGTTAACCAACGAGAGTTTTTACAATTGTAGCTTCAGTTAACATTCTGTTTGTTATGATATTCAGATCAGCATTTCCATACAAAACTTATCTTAGTCAAATCTTAGACAAATCTTAGTCAAATTCACAAAAATTTTCCTGAAACCAAACTCTCCTCCCTAATTCGAGCATGGAACTGATTTTTCGCTGGAAAATGTCAAATTTAATTCAAGGCTCTTCATTCAAACCTAGAAATTAAAAGAGCAATGTCCCCATATGACTTCGACATTGCATAGTAGACTTAATGACAGCTACACAAGACCAACCGCAATTGAGTATAGGGGTCAGACAGTGAAATAATATAATAGTAATCTACGAAAAGTTCTAGGCACCGGACAGTGTCAGCAAATACACGTTTTTTAATCCTCTTTAATTTTTTGTCAAAGATTTTGAATACGTTCTATAATGGGCTACCACCATGCCCATTGTTTTATTACAGTTTTCAACCAAGTGGTTTGCGTCGACTCCTGTGCATTCTAACAATTTCTTCCACTTCTTCAAGTGCTATCTTTGCAGGTGCATTAGCTGGAATGCGCAATAAGTGACCAATCAGTCTGATACTTGCTTTCTCAATTGTGTTGGTCCATTTTGTGTATTTAATACTGACTTTGAGTTAGTCATTTGATATTTTCTTTGCAACCTTATATTGAGAAGTCTTCGTTGATATGCATTTATATTACCTTTCATTGTTTCATTTATTATCCAGAGATGTGAATTGTGAATCGGGGTTATCAAGGAATCGAATCTAAAATAGTTTGACATGAAATACCTTCAGCATAAAATAATACAACTTAAAGTTTCATCTACCGGGTGCGCCAAAATATACTATTTTTTTGTACGATTTGGCAGGCCACAATAAATCGTACACTGGACCGATTTTGAAGATTTATGACTTAACTTAATCTTTAGCAGAAAGTCTGAATTAGATTCTAGGAGTTTTTGCAAATTTTTCCGTTTTCCGTTTTTAGAGCTAGAAGCAAGTTTCTTAAAAAGTTCATTTTCGAAAACATTGAAAACGATCAAAAATCGTCGATCAAATTTTAAAAGATTCAACATGTATGAACAAAGAGAAAACGTTTTCAGGAGGATTTGGGGGTTTAGTACGAACTATCTTACACCAGAATACAATTGGTCGATTTCTAAATAACAAATCACCACGAACAAGTTCTCTCTTTGTCCATTCATGTCGATTCTTTAGAAAACTTGATCGATGTTTTTTTGTTCGTTTTCAGTGTTTTCGAAAACTAAAATTTTAGGAAACTCGCTTCTTGCTCTAAAAACTGAAAATGAAGAAACTTGCAAAAAATCCCAATATCTAATTCAGGATTTCTGCTAACGATTAAGTCATAAAGCTTCGAAATATGTCCAGTGTACGATATATTTTGGCCTGCCAAACGTGCATAGTATATTTTGGCACACCGGTATAATACAATTTAATTTAAAATACAGAAAGAAAAAGCAATTTGCACACTGTTGGGACCTATTTGCTGCTATTCCAAGGAGTCGTGTTTTAATTTGCATTCAGCTGTTGAAGTGAGTTTTTAAATATCTTTTGAACTGCGGGAAAGTTGGGAGTTCCCTAATTGGGATAGGGATATTGTTCCATGCAGTAAGAGCTGAATAGTGGAAGCCTTCTTTCAAATATCCAAGGTTATATCCTAAAATTTGGATGTCCTTGCAATTTCTCGCTCTGTCGTTTGAATGCAAAGATATCTGGGGCAGTTTATCCTAAATGTTCTCTGGACACATCCTGCTCATAGTCTTGTAGGTCATGGCTAATCGATTGAATTTAATTAGTTGTTTTACATCGAACCAACTATGCGACCAGTTGTCTTTAATTCTAGCCCTCCCAATTATGGTTCGGGCTAGATCCTGTAGATTTTTTAGGATTTTTATTTTTGAACAAGGGATACTTCCCAAAATAACATTTGCATAGCACAAATGACTTTGTATAAGGGCCCGATACACATTATCAAGTAGTTTTTGTGGCAGAAGGTTCTTCAGTTTCTTAAGAGATGAAGGACCTCCACGAACTTCCGCGTTTATGGGTTTGAGTTTAGTACGATGAGCCCGCTATTTAAGACTATGTTCAAATTTATACCACAAATCAGCTCCATTTTATTGAGTGGTGATATAGAGCCTAACCCGGGGCCTAACACTTCTATATTCAGCTTTTGCTCTTGGAATTTGAACAGCATTTGCGCACATGATTTCGTTAGAATCCCATTGATTGAGGCCTACAACTCTATATAGCTACGACCTACTTGGTATAGTTGAGATTCACCTTGACAGTTTTGTTGATGAGACTAAACTAGTTCTTCCTGGTTACACTTTTTTCAAGAGCAACCATCCATCAAACACTGAACGTGGGGTTGTGGGGCTTTAAATAAAGGAAACTTTTCCTGCTAAGGGAAGACATGGCCTGGCGACACTTCCAGAATCTATTGTTTGCGAAATTCAGTTAAACCGAAGATAACATTTTGTTCGTTGATCTATAAAAGTCCAAGCCAAACATAAGTTGAATTTGATATTTTTATGGAAATTTTGAACTCATGCTATCCAGGATGTCTGCCGAAGAGCCATACTGTGTAATCATAACAGGTGACTTCAACTGCCGTTCTCCACAATGGTGGGAGAATGAGCGTGAAAATGACGAAGGTAAAATTTTTGAACTATTTACGTATGAACTTGGTTTGCAACAGTTGATCTGTGAACCAACCCATTCTATGGGCGAGTCCAAATCCTGCGCTGACCTAATATTTACCAACCAGCCCAATTTGTTTCTAGAAACTGGCGTCCACCCAACCTTACATGAGCAATGTAATCATCATATTGTATTTGCCAAAATAACTGCAGATAGCTTAGCTCCCCCTCCCTATAATCGAAAACTTTGGTACGATGATCGAGCAAATATTCCAGCAATTAGAAGAAGCATTGAATTGTATGACTGGCAGGATACATTTCAGGAACTTCAGTGTCCAAATTTGCAAGTAAGAAAGTTGAATGAAGTCTTATCAAACATTTTCTCAAACTTCATCCCAAACGAGACCAAAACATTTCGGCCTCGACAGGCACCCTGGATAACACAGTCGATCAAAAACTTCATCCGAAAGAAAAATCGAGCGTACAAGAAATTTTGTCAAGAATGGTAGACCCGATAACAAACTAGTGGACATACAGAACATGATAGCGCAAAGTTCCAAAATCATCGAAGATGCTAAAAATCAGTATTTTACAAAAATTTGGAAAACTCTCTCAAATACCGAAACGGGTCAGAAAACATACTGGTCCTTGATTAACAAATCTTGAAGAAAGCGAAAATACCAGTTATTCCTCCTCTCTTGGAAAATGACATTTTTGTGTTGGACTTCGAATCAAAAGCACACATTTTTAACGACTACTTTGTACTCCAATGTACTACAATAGATACTTGAAGCGAATTACCAGGTCAGCTTTCGTCAAACGCACCTCCATTAACTATATTATTCCGAATCTCGGAGCAGAAAATACTTAATATCATTCATTCCTTAAACCCAAATAAAGCACATGGTTGGGATGATATATCTGTTTGCATGATTCAAATATGTGATGATAGCCTAGTCTTTCCTCGGAAGCTGATCTTCGAAGCATGCCTAAGACAAGGTGTTTTCCCGGAAGTATGGAAAAGAGCTAATGTCGTCCCAGTTCAGAAAAAGAACAGTAAAAACCTCAAGCAGAACTATCGTCCCATCTCCCCCCTTCCAATTCTTGGTACAAAATTAGAAAAGTTAATGTTTGATCAATCCTTTCCGTTCATGAACTGCTCAATCCTACCAATCTGGTTTTCGCCCTGGAGATTCTACTATTAATCGGTTGATCTCAATGGTTCATTCTATCTTTGTTGCATTTGACTGCAACCCTCCTTTAGATGTACGTTCAGTTTATCTAGACATTTCAAAGACATTTGATAGAGTGTGGCATGATGGCTAAATCTACAAATTGCGGCGTAATGGTGTATCTGGGCAGTTCTTGACAGTGATTCATAGTTTTTTAGCGGATCGTATGCAACGTACGGTATTGAATGGTAGAGCATCACAATTGGGAAACAATTCTGCCGGATTTCCACAGGGATCGATTTTAGGTCCCCTCTTCTTCCTTCTTTACATTAATGATCTTACAACAGATCTCAAATGCAATGTTAAGTTATTTGCCAATGATACCGGGTGTCCCAAAAAAAAGGTAACAGATTTGATGGGGACTAGCGATGAGAGTATAAGTCGAATCGATCCAAAATAAGTTTTGAAGTACTCTTCGATAGTTAACTTGAAGATTAATACCTCATTTGTTGATATTGGCGCATCGAGAGTTGAAATATTAATCTCGAAAGCCAAACTTTGCGTCTATCTACAAACCAGAGCTTTTGGGTTTTGGCCTAAACTGCTAACGCGCTGGTTAGGGGAATCTCCTCAGTCAAAAACATTTTTGGACAAGGATCGGTCCTTTGGGTACCCGTTTGAAAAGAACGTAAAAAGCTGAAAACTAACAAACAAATTAATGAATATAGTCACCAAGGAATATTTTTCTCCAGTCAAAATGCATTTAAAAAAGAACACAAAGCCATGCACGAATGAGCATTTTTTATGTTCCCTGGGGCATATACGATTGCTTGTTTCGTAATGATTTCGAAAGAGATGATGCAAAAACATTTCATTCAAGCAATGAAGATTGCAAGATAGTCTATGTGTTAAAGCCTACGGGACTTATTTTCGCTGATGAATAACTTTTCTCAGGCAGGTGTAATTTAAAGTTGTTGTAGAATCAACAAAGGGGTCTCTTCAGGGCTAAATTCTTGAATCTGATTGTAAAGTTCAGAGTCAGATTTCCACTAAGCACGAGGTTTCTTGTTTGTACTGGGCTATAATTGAGGAGATTCCATAGCACAGCGACTTAAGGTAACTCTGCTTTCCGCTCTAGTGCACAGCGAGATGCAGCTTCGCAAAACCACTCTCCTCAGAAAACAGTTAATTTCTCCCATATCATTCGGCCTATCGAAAGGCGGTAAAAAGGATGTAGTTCTGCATACTATGGGCAATCGAAAGATACATAAATCGCAATGTTTCCGTTAATGCTGGCTTCGCAAATCCTAGTTCAAATCTATTTGTTGATTTTAGAAAAGTGGATTTATCTCCAAAACTACTCGAAAAAAGTTCGATTTTTTTTTCGCTCCATCTTTAGCTAGGTAGTTGATCTACAACTTTGACAAGTCTGATTGAAAGAGCTAGGCTAGATTTCCTGTAATCGAATTTTATATATCTGTTTACATTTCGACAGCGAAAGGGAGAAACCTTGGTCAACAGATTACCGTGCTATGAAGCACGTTTGCAAAAGCTCAGGCTTGAAATAACTTTCAGAAATGTTTCCATTGGCAAACAAATGAACGTCGTCTGTTGGGAATACCATACCCAAGTCTCAATAGACATCCTTAGTGCACTCGTAAAAGTATCATTTGCATCTATTGATTAAGAGTTACTGACTGTTACCAGCAACTTCATAAGCCATGCTTTGGGTGTCTTTCGAGACTTTCATGAGCACACATGAAATATCAATTTCTTTAAGATTCCACAATGAGCATTGATAAGTATTTAAAAGTAAACTTTTGGCAAAAGCGTTCAACTCCTTCTTCGTGAACTATTCTATTGACCAACGCTTTTCCCCTTCGATGTCGAAAAGTAAACAGAAATGTAAAATTCGATTACAGGAAATCTAGCCTAGCTTTTTCAATCAGACTCTGCAAAGTTGTAGATCAACTACCTAGCTAAAGATGGAGCGAAAAAAAAATCGAACTCTTTTCGAGTAGTTTTGGAGATAAATCCACTTTTCTAAAATCAACAAAAAGATTTGAACTAGGATTTGCGAAGCCAGCATTAACGGAAACATTGCGATTTATGTATCTTTCGATTGCCCATAGTATACAGAACTACATCCTTTTTACCGCCTTTCGATAGGCCGAATGATATGGGAGAAATTAACTGTTTTCTGAGGACAGTGGTTTCGCGAAGCGGCATCTTGCTGTTCACTGGAGCGGAAAGCAGAGTTACCTTAACAGCTTAGGCCAAACCCCAAAATCTCTGGTTTGGAGTAGGAGAAAAATTCGGACTTTCAAGATTAACATTCCAACTCTTGATGCACCAATATCAACAAATAAGGTATCAATCTTCAAGTTAACTATCTAGGAGTACTTCAAAACTTATCAGGGGTCGATTCAACTTAAATTCTTATCGCTAGCCGCAATCAAATCTGATACCTTTTTTTGGGACACCCGGTACATCAATTTTCTCAGTTGTTTACAACCCAGATGAATGCGCTGCAGATCTGAATCATGACTTAGATCTTATCAAACGCTGGGCGCATGACTGGAGGATGTCTTTCAATCCTGACCCTGCGAACAAGCAGTCGAAGTGACATTTTCTAAGAAAAAAGATCCCCGTTGACCATCCGCCTATCTTCTTCAATGATGTAACCGTTATGAAAGTTAACGAACATAAACATATAGGTGTTTTGCTTGATAGTCGACTGACGTTTTCAAGTCATATTCAATCTGCTATCAATAAAGCGAGACGTGGGATTGGTATGCTATGGTTTTAATCTAACTACTTGCCAAGACAAACTCTAAATGAACTTTATAAATTCTATGTTCGTCCACATCTCGACTATGGTGACGTCATTTATCATATCCCGCAGAAAGTGTGACTTCAGCTAGGAAATCACCTTACATCTTTAACGCGAATACTGAGCATCGCTAACGCATTTTGCTCAAATAAATTTCATCGTCAGATGGAACGACTTGAATCCGTCCAGTATTCTGCTGGCTTAGCCATAACTGGCGCGTGGAAAGGTACATCAAGACACAAAATATACGAGGAACTTGGCTGGGAATCATTAAATGACAGAAGGTGGAGCAGGCGTCTCGTTCTTTTCTTTAAGTTCATCAATAAACTTGCTCCGGAATATAGAAGACATCCCATTCCACAAATTCGTTGGTCAAATTATGCTCTCAGAAGTCAGGCTGTTGTTGAGCGAATAACTGCAGTGTCAAACGAAATCAAATCCACCGACAATCTAAATTCTTTCAAACGTTTGATAAAACAAAGCGATGGACCAAACTGCAAATGCAATGCTTGCCAAATTGTATGCGAATCTTAGACTATTATAGATTATGAAATAGTAGAAAATATTCATGTAATTGTTTGTATTATTTTTCGTTATCATCGACTTGGATTAGTCTATTTATAAAGTAAGCTAGATTTAAAAAAATCGATGTAAAATAAGATGACAAACAAATAATGCAAGAACAGAGCGCTTTGAGTCAAGCTTCTATCCCAATTCTTTAAAAGAATGGAACAGTCTTGCTTCTGAGATCAGGGAATCAAATACAGTAAGCTCATTAAAAAAAAGACTCTCTTCTCTTATCCGCCCTAGCCAGAAACCTGTTTATGGAATTTATGATCCAAAAGTTGTTGCCATCCTCACCCAGCTACGCGTAGGCCTCAGTAAGCTAAGTTGCCACAAATTCAATCATAACTTTCGAGACACAGTTCACCCAATGTGTCTAATTAATGATGGAATTGAGGATACTGAACACTTCTTGCTGAAATGCCATGCATATGATGATCAAAGGTGTGATCTCCTAGGCGCGGCTAACCTGGCTAACGAAGTATTCCAATATTCCACCTACACAACATCTTAAACCTGCCAAATCAAACCCTTGTGCAAATAATGTTGTGTAGTGATAAGAGATTTTCTCATAACCAAAATATAAAAATTTTGGAATCAGCGCTAAAATTCATTCATACATCAGAGCGTTTCTTGTAGCACCAGCAATTATAAACTTAGGTAAATTAATCTTCTGTCTCATCCTTCTCTATCAATCTTTAACCTTCTTATAACACAATAAATGTAAATGTATCTATGTTACAAAAGACTATACCAAAATCTGTCAAATTTTAATTTCGACCCAAGCAACAGTGTTTTTTTTTCTTTATTCATTTAAAAACAACAACTATTTACAAAAACAACAAGGCTAATTAACTACGTGCCATCCATAGTGGGAAAGGACTTACAGTCAGCGAGTTCCCACTATGTATGGCACTTACAATTTAAATTTAAATTGTTCCAAGAATAGTCGTAAGAGAGGGACAGCCCAAGAGCACAAAATTCGCCATTGTGATTGGCATGGCGCTTTAAGGTATGACGAGCAACATGAACAACTCAGAGATTCTTGAGGTCCAGGCTCGAGGAATCTATCAAGAGTTAGGAATTTAGTGCCTCCAGGCCGTCTCTCTCTTACGACTATATTCCAACAAAAGAGGAAAAAGCAAAATTAACAGAAGTACACACAGACACAGACATACGACAAGAACACTACAGGCATAAACTAGACAGATACAGTGCACGAAATTCCTGTTTTCAAGGGCTATGTCAATTTTCGTAGTCTATTGAAACAAAACGCCTGGATGATTTGATGTACTCTAAAGTAGCTTCAAGAATCAGTCTGTTGACAATGTGTGGAAGTTCAGAACTTCCATACAACATCAGTGAGCAAACGAAATCGTCATCAAAGTTGGATACATCCAAGCTCAGAATTTCCGAGAGCTGGCCAAGGAGGTTTCTGCGAAGATGATCAAACAAGGGGCAATGCAGGAGGAAATGCTCATTATCCTCGTTCGCGGTACCGCAATTGCATAGTGGACTTACGATGTTGAATCTATGCCTAAACCTATGCTCATTTAATGCACTGAATTTCAAACGCAACTTTGTTAAGATTCTAACACCCTCTATATCATATATGCTATATACGGAGTTTTCAGTTGGCCTTATTTTGGAAAGGAGTTTTCGCTTAAATTCAGCAATAGACTTGCAACTCCTGATATCTCTATCAAGTAAATTCCATTCATAAGGGGCATTACAGAAATATGTGTTAGAAAAACGGACAGTTTTACTAATAGACGGGGTGTATATGCGCTGATTTCTAAGATCATAGTTTGTTTGCCGTTCAGCAGGGATTTCATTGAAGAGATATTCAGGAGATTGGTTATTTTTAGGTTGAAGAAATGACACAAGCGTCGGTACCATCTTCTACTGTACAGGGTTTCCCAGCCTAATTCATTGTAAAGTCTTTGCCTATTTGTACCTCTCCATGCACCAGACACAGCTAGTGCTGCAGAGTATTGAGTTTGTTCCAGTTTTTGAGTAAAACCTAGTCGCATTTCAGGGTCATATTTATGGTACAACAGGTCACCATAGTCAAGATGAGGCCTGACATATAGTTTGTAAGTTAGATTAAGGACAGTTCTAGAGACATACTTGGAGAGATATTTTATAAGCCCAATTCCTCGCCTTGCCTTTAGGATGGCTGCTCTGATGTGACAAAAAAGCAGGTTGGTCTGTTATTATCAGGTCAATACAGGACATACTGTCTCCTCTTATGTTCGTGGGTTTATCAATCAATTGATATAGATTATTAGTTTCAATGAGTTCATCTAAGTCACTCCCCCCAGGTTGTTCAGTGTCCCCATGCCACCATTGGGACTATCTACAATTAAAATCTCCTGTCAATATTAACGCATGTGGTTTTTCTGTCTTTAGTTTACTGACAATGGATTGTAACCTATCCATGAACAATGCAAATTGCCCGCTATCCTGACTTGGGCTGCGATAGACAGTAACAAAGAATATTTTTTTGCGAGAGATAGATACCTCTGTGACAATAATTTCTTGCAACAGCTCAAATTCTTTTCTGCGCTTGATTGGCAACCCTTCCCGATAATACAAACAAACGCCTCCAGTTTTAGTGTTACTTGGATGATCATTGCGGTAAATTTCATTACTAAATCCTTCAATTTCTAATTTGATCATTGCTTATTGTACTATCCAACATGGTCTCTGAGAGGGCAGTGATATCAAGATGATGAACTGAATTGTAAGCCTCAAGCAAAGAAATTTTTATTTTATCCCTTGCGCAAATACTATTGAGGTTCCAGTGACAAAAGTTCAAAATCTTGTTTCGTTCAGGTCCAGGATTTGTTTCAATATCCCCGCAAAGGAGCAATTAATTTTCACCAGATTGAAGGTAGGCAAGATACAGGCTAATTTGCATTGCAAACAGAGAGAGACGTATGAAATGTTTCCGATAAAGAATTTTCGTTACAACCAAATTTGCGCATTGTTTTGTCATGGTAGCCATAAAGAAAACGTGAACAACCACGAGGGGCGTGATAAACATGTAAATTTTAACTGGATCTTGAATATTTAGCACCTTTTCATTGACAGAATCCAGTGAATAATGAAGGAACCCAGCAATAATTATAGAAATAGGAATAGTAAAAACCGATGCCCATAGGAAAAGATACAAATAGGCAATAGAACGAATACAATTTGAGACAATGCATCCAATTGAAAAATTTTTCGTTATTTTGAGAAGTACATGAATCCCACCGGAAGCTATTCCTGCACGCCATACTGTTCAATTCCTATTGGCATTAAGTATATCCATCTCCCTGGCCACTCAGAATTTCAATGAACNATAATGAAGGAACCCAGCAATAATTATAGAAATAGGAATAGTAAAAACCGATGCCCATAGGAAAAGATACAAATAGGCAATAGAACGAATACAATTTGAGACAATGCATCCAATTGAAAAATTTTTCGTTATTTTGAGAAGTACATGAATCCCACCGGAAGCTATTCCTGCACGCCATACTGTTCAATTCCTATTGGCATTAAGTATATCCATCTCCCTGGCCACTCAGAATTTCAATGAACAACAGCCGTTGAAAACAGGCTAACTTCGTGAAGACAAAGGAACATGGACGACATAACTAGTAAAAGAAAAACATACAGGACTTAAAACACTTAAAACAACATATGTAACACAAGGAAGGCATTGACACCATTTCACCAGGGGAATGGCAAGTCACCATTGACACCATTTCACCAGGGGATTGATTCATGAGCTTGGCGGCTTTGTGTATATCATTTCATTGTTTAGGATAAACTCTTCTGTATATTGTAATTTCAAAAAGAAAGCAATGAACTTTTCAATTCAAGGGGATAAACAACGTCGTAGCGGAGGAAAATTTATACCGCGCGGTGTGTTTGCTCGATTCCTTTCGCGTGAGATTTTTGAAAGCTGGCTGAGAAGTATTGCCAAACTATAGTCGAAGCAAAAAACCTAAAATTAAAACAATATTTTCTTGAACAAAACAAAGTGATACTATTTATATTTTTCCCTTGCGAGAGACCGCGGCACTATTTAAGAAAAAAGACATGGAACCAAATAGGGCAGGGTGAGGCAATGTAATCCGGGTTTAAATTGAGCAAAATCTCTACCATACTCGCTTTTACGAGGAAGAATATTTGTATATAACAAAACAATTTAAATATTCCCATTTTATCTCCCGCAGTTTCAGATTACCACATCCTTTCCCTAACCCATCAAATGATCGTCTGACAACACAAAATAAACATAATATATAGTTACCACGGTCTGGAGAGGAAAATTAGATATACAGAAAAAGATGGTCAGTTCAGTCTTCTGCGCCTTGGTCTATTGTATCTAGTTTTTCTTTCAAATCGTCCATGGAGTCAAAAAAGATGAAATCTCCATTTGCCAGTTTTGCAGCAAGCCTGCAGTTGATATCCGCAAACACAAAGTTGATATCATCGCGCGATTTCGTCAATTCGTCTGCATCCTTCACAATTCCAAGCCTTGTTCGCGTCAAGTCCAATCGTATTTTCACATCTTTAACTGTTTTCCTCTTTCTATACACCTTAGTACGTTGACTAAAGCTGTTAAAGCGTACGGTTACTTGCTGCTGTTGAATTCCATTTTGATCTGTCGTTACCTGCCCAATTCTGTGAGCGCGATCCACTGCTTCAATTCCAATTCCGCAATCCAATTTCGTTATGACATCTTCAACTTTTTTCATGACATTCTCCCTTTCGCCTTATGATGGCATCTTCACACCATACCTTCTTAAACAAAAACGTCTGCTATATTGTTCGCTCTCCTCAATTCTCTTATCCAAGCTGTTTAAAATGGCAAATGTACTTTCCAAGATG
>REGL01001581.1:5660-21009 GCA_004194395.1 Aurelia aurita complex sp. Pacific
ATTACGATGGAACATGCATCAGATTCCAAAAACAAACAATGAGGAAACGAATTTTGAATTCAAACTAGCTGCATGTAGCAGTGACAGTAGTTTAAGAATTATTAATATTCCTTTATCTCTTTTAAATTGAAATGTTAATACCACTGAAAATGGAAGACAATTAATTTTCATCAACAACCAGGAAGATATTTAATTTTGAGCAGCTTGAAGTGTGGCAACGCAAGCTGCTCACTTGTTATCCTTTTTGAAGCGAATAAAGAGCAGATGCTAAAGAAGGTATTTTAGTCAGTATGATGTTTACTTGGAGACTGAGGGAAGTTCGATTGAACATTTGTCATTTCAGGTAAGTGTCAATAGGTTAAGGAGTTATTTTTATATGTGAGGACGTTGCCTTAAAAGCACACGGTCGTGGCGCTGATTGGATAAGTAAGACAATCAGAAAAGAATTAAATTAAGCAAGCTTCGGTAATTTCACTGTACATCGAAAATTCGTGAAGATGATAATGATCTGGCTCCCTTTATTCTCGAAAGAAAACATGATCAAACAGCATATAATGGCTTGGTAAGTATTTCAAGGCCTGATATTTCTCAGTTATTTCAACATCACAACTAGCCAATTACATTTATTTAATATTTTCTTCTCAAATTTGTCACTGTAAGTCTTCAGATGAAATCAGACAGAGAAGGGTGTGAATAATTCATGTATTTAAAATTAGCCAATCAGTCGGCCCAAACAATCGTTTTCGTATTCATTTCCAAAGTATAAGTGCTCCGAAGGGGTAAAATGGGATTTGGGTTTGCCTAAAATTACATTCTGATGACGGGATTTTGCACTGGGACAAACCCAATGGCAAAAATGATACACTGGGAATGGAATTTGATCACCGGCTGAAAATTTGCAAAAGAGTGGCTGTGATTGCCCGCAACATTTGTGTGGGAAAATGGGACTGAAAACCCCCTTCAGTCAGGACAAAATGGCCCTATAGTTTGGTCTTATAATGTAATTTAAATGATTTTATAATCTAATTGAACATGTCAGCTACCAAACAGAACATTTACTGAGGCTATTGCCTTGATATTCGGGGAACAGTTGTCATTCTAGCATGCGTGCAGCCTCTGCACATTTTCCTATGAGGAGGAGTTGAGGCTGCGCGCAACCTATGGTCATTCATTCAAACTTGCAGTGTATTTCTTTCTGCCCACCCGATAAAGCAAATCGAACGAATGAATCGAACAGATACAAATTCTTAGACCAATATGCGTATCTGAGGACTTCAAAGGCTAACACAGACTTACGAATCACGTATTGAGAATTTGGTTAAGTCTGTGTGTTTTCATCTCTCGAATTATAAAAATCCTTTGAGGTGTTTTCAGTTTTCTTTTTGACGTAATCAGGGTTAGCCTTCAGNACGAATGAATCGAACAGATACAAATTCTTAGACCAATATGCGTATCTGAGGACTTCAAAGGCTAACACAGACTTACGAATCACGTATTGAGAATTTGGTTAAGTCTGTGTGTTTTCATCTCTCGAATTATAAAAATCCTTTGAGGTGTTTTCAGTTTTCTTTTTGACGTAATCAGGGTTAGCCTTCAGCTCATGTTTCCAATTCTGGACATTAAGCCCAGTAAAAGAATTTCCCATATTTGTAAATTCAATTCAATAAAATATGAATGCTATACTTACATCTTATATCAGCTTTACGTCAGCCTGGATGAAATGAATTACTCGACTGATGTAGGAAGTCTAATAATCTGATTGGAATAGCTAATTTTTTAATTCATGCATTCGTGTGATATACAGTAAATCTGGCTAAATTGATGGAGAAACTGTTATTCACAGTAGCTAGCTGCTAACTAAATACAACTAGGCATGAAAGAAGGTAAATTCAATTAGTAGGCTCTCATACAAAGACGTCTAGCCCCAATTCTATGCCATGGACTGATTGAGTTAAGGTTCTTCCATCCGTGCTTTCTTATTTCCGAAATACAGTAAAGACCCACCATTAAGAAATCATTTACAAGAACTCAGCCATTTAATTTTTTGCTGGAACAGTAAGAAAACAATAGGGTAATTAATGGAAGCGAAAGGCTGAAGAAAGAGTTTGCTGCTTCAAGGTGGGACTTTACTTTAGCCTACAAAACAGTGTAAATAAATCATCTACCGAGTATAATTTGTCATATTATTTCGTTTGCAGAAATTGGTGTTGAAGGAATTTTATGTTTGTTGACAGGTAAGCACCTTTTCTTCTCTCTACAAAGAGCACTTTTCTAAAATCATACCCATATGCATGCTTTGCTGTTTAAGTAGACTTTCGATTTTATTTGTCATATCTCTGATTCAAGTATAATTGTTTTAAAAACCTGTTCTTTTTACTTCGCAGAAAAAGATTGTGTACGATGAAGAATTAAGCTTGCTCTGGAATTTTGGAAACTAAGCGGTAAATGTAAGATGTATTTACTTTGAAGATTCTGATTTTGTTGCTTTCGCTTAGAGGATTGATTTAACGCTGGAAAGCGTCTGATAGATTTTTTCCTTTTCATCGTTCAACAAGGCAGCCGAATAGCTTCACGAATTTTAGCCTTAACTGTGAGATACAATACCTCAAATATCAAATTGCTATTTTTGCATTTTCCCCAGAGGAAAATTCGTTTAACTTTTTGCAAAATTTGATTGTTCTTTAAATTACAATTTTAATTTTCATATGGTAGGCCTCTTTTGATTCACAGGGAATTTAAGAAATTGGATTACGAAGCATTTGCAGTCTTATTACATGAAGGTGAAGTTGCGGCTTTTAGCGCCAAGCGCTGGGATCGCAGAAGTAGAATAGGCCTAATCGAGTCTGCGCCCCTTGTCATGACGCTCAAGTGGTGGGGCTCTACCTGGGATCGAACCCTGTCTGCCTGACTGTTCTGGCTGCAATGTCGGAGGATTACACCACTGCGCCACAACACCTTCAAACACACGATCTCAACCTCACCGTACTGGCAAATAGATTGTGCATCTTCTTGTCTTCCTGAAAGTTTTGTTATCGAAAGGATTTCCAAAGAAACCAACTTCAAATCCTTTTTCTCTCTTTGACGACAAAACTTAATTCCACATCATCAGATTAGTCCATTGTCAAACAAATTAAAAAAACCAAGAAATTTATATTGGGGAAACTGGTTATATTTTACATCATCTTTTAATTCTATGGGAACCAAAATCTGTATCTTGGCAAAAAGTCACCCATGTTTTAATTTCTCAAACCTCAACAAGGAATTTTTTAACATTAGCTATGTTTAATTGATGATTTGAGAAATTTTCAGCTGTGTGTTTAGTAGGCCATAATTTATGTTTTCTCGTAAAAATCTCTTCATTTCTAATAACCACGATTATCGTAATTCCTTGATTTAAATCCATGATTATGAAAGATTGCTGTATGACTTTTGCTCATGATGATTAGGTTCTTCTCCATGATTAGATTTTAGGCTGTGATTAACCACACATGTAGCTTTTAATAACAGATGTTCGAATGCATTGTTCATCTTGAAATTGTCTGATATTAAAAGATTATATTGTGGCTATTCATTCAAAAAGATTGCACCATAAACATCGATATTTTGGTGTATTGTTGGATCTTGATTAAAATTATGGCGAAAAATTCTGGGTCAAAATCATCGACTAGTTGCTGCCCTTGGGCCTAAAAAAACTTCCAATGCAAAACAACCAAATCTAAAAGAAATATGTACTTATTTGTTCTTCCCATTCTGCTCTGCACAAACAGCAAACACTAAGAACAGCAAAAACTAGCATAAAATGACCTGCCACTGTTAAGATTCTATGGACCAAAGATCCTGTTTAAAGATCTATTAAAATATTTCAAAAGCTTTTTGCAAAGACGAATCTTAGTCTTTTTTCAGTCATCTTAACTTCTTTCGGCCACACAGTTATTGCAACAAGTTAGATTACAAAACAGACTATGATTGAGTTTTCTCAGTGATAAAATCTTCAAAAAACCATTCAATTATCACCCTTTGTTTAAATCGTAACTTTGCGGAAAGTATTACATTTCTGAAATATTATATTGATTGCATTGCCCAAATGTTGCTAAAATATCGAATCGTCTTATCTCTTTGTTTTTTTAAACAATTTCAAAACGCATGACAGAATATTCTTCTTAAAAAGATACACTTACTGACCGAATTTGAAAAAGATCTTCGACAGTGACAAGTTATCCACGATGGGTGGATGGGTTTGTTTTCTACCGGGTGAGTCAATAAAAAGGCCCGGCGTTTGAAAAAATGTTGCTCTCTCAATATCAAAGCAATAATATTGAAAACTGTCTTGTTTTATACCCGATATGTCCAAGTAGGTTCAGTAATTTACCCAGCTTTAATCGGCCATTGCTTGCCGTCGATATGAGAGATTTTCTACAGAAAGCCCATTTCGAAAACCTGCAAAAACCAAGGAAGACAGCAAGCAAAATTTCCCTTTATTATCCTTCCTAGCAATAATGACACTCATATGCATTCATGCATTTTGTCCTCTTGGGAGAATGGAATCCCCTTGAATAGGTTTTTCATACCAGGGGCAAGACTTTTTCATCCCCCCCCCCCCAAGAGGATAGCACGTGCTGAAACGTTCTCAAGTCATTGCTGTAAAGTAAAAACTTGCTGATGATTTTAAAACGTTTTTCAAGGTTTCTCGAAAGGACGGTGTTTAGAAAATCCCTTGTAAACTCTTAACGGAGCGACCGATTTCAGCCAGGAAAAATTCTAAAAGTTATTGAACATGTTAGCTATTCAACTAGATATTGCAAAAGATCATTGCTTATATATTCAGAGAGCAGTAGCCTGTCAAACGCCGGGCCTTTTTTGACTCGCCCGGTATAAGCATGATTAGATGCGGTACTGGAAAGCGTTTACGAACGATTGCCGAAAGTTAATACTCTTGCCAAGTTGAATTCGGTTCTGAGATTTCTGAAAGAACGAGTTGTTTGTTTTATTGCAAAATGATATCCTATTTACAAGATTTTATCAAAATCTTGCTAACTAAATCGTGTTACTGGTAAGCTTATTAATAAAAATCAATTTCTGTGACTCGAGGGTTAAATTTTGCTGCGAGCACTTGTTAATAATTAAAGTTACGCGCTAAGTTTCAAAAGGGTCCATTAATTTTTCATCAATTTTGGTACAACTTTGAAAAAAATGTTTCACCAACGCCTAACGAACATTGCTTGTCGTTTCGATTTCATTTCCTTGCCTTACCGGCTTGAAGATTTTGCCTTTTGAAAACTTTTTAAAAATATTGGATACAATTTGAAAACAAGGAGACTAAGTCTGTATGAAATCTTACGATTTTTAATATTCTTTCTATGTGCTACCCGTGTAAAGATGCTTTATTTTGCAAATATGCTGAAAACAAGGATTGGGAGGAGTTTAGTATGATCATGTTNTAAGTTTCAAAAGGGTCCATTAATTTTTCATCAATTTTGGTACAACTTTGAAAAAAATGTTTCACCAACGCCTAACGAACATTGCTTGTCGTTTCGATTTCATTTCCTTGCCTTACCGGCTTGAAGATTTTGCCTTCTGAAAACTTTTTAAAAATATTGGATACAATTTGAAAACAAGGAGACTAAGTCTGTATGAAATCTTACGATTTTTAATATTCTTTCTATGTGCTACCCGTGTAAAGATGCTTTATTTTGCAAATATGCTGAAAACAAGGATTGGGAGGAGTTTAGTATGATCATGTTTATTTCTTATCTTTTGTTTCGCATCTCAAAGACAAGTTCTTTCTTATCTAACTATATCTCACACTGGACATCAATCGAAAATATCCGCGAATTGAAACAGTTAGAGAGTTTACATGTGTGATTTTGCGTTGTCGCAAATCTGACCTGAAATTTTATGTGAGACAGAATTTAAGTCGATTTGATTGGTACCGTTTCGATCAAAACGCGCAACTCGCGCTTAACAAAGGCCACCCCAGTTTTTCCAACCCTGATGGAGATGGCTCAGTGATAGCACGCCTGACTACCAATCTCATGGTTGGTGGTTCGATTCCCTGCCTTATCCAACCTGCAACGTAGAGAGTGGATAGTTGCCAACTCTCTCTAATTTCAGGCTTGAGGAATCATGAAGTGTGGTAGCTTTGAGAGGTCGGACCAGGACACTGCTTCGACAAGCTACTTTATTTGGCAGTCCTACTGATTTATTGACCGTTTTCCTAACTTCTTCTAGCATTGTGCACAAACCAAATGATATGCACTAGTTTTTGAGAGGTGTACAAGGAAGTTTTTCAACGATTTTATTTCTAAAATGGCTTGAAGACATTTCTGAGGAATTGTCAGATAAGATTTGAAATAATAGAACAACACTGATGTTGTGTTTTGACTTGCTGTTTCAAACAAAATTTTATCAAGTGAATGTTATTTTTAGTTGCCAAAATGCTTTTCATCGATTTTGTTATCTGTATACAGAAGTTGGAACCGTTGGTTGCTTATCTGTCCTTGAAATATAATTTCAAAAAGTGACATCATTGGAAATCATTTATGTTGTGATACGGCCTAAGCATAACTTACAAGCTTATAACCCCTATAAAATCGTTCTTAGAAAAGTGATTTAAATTGATGAAGTTGGAGGCAAATGTGTGCTCGTTACATTAAGGTGTGTCTCTAAATCTTAGATTCAGATCTTTACATTCGGGACAACTGTAGGCGATTCATATCCGTACCCAAAACTGCAAAAATTTGTAGAGAACAACGAAAAACTGTCGTCCGTTTTTCTGATCGATTTCAAAGTTGATTTTATACAGTGCAGTGATTACTTCATTCGAATTTTCATCATAAAATTAAATCACAATTTTAACATCAACCGTTTGTTTGTATTACCGAGTCCATATCGAAAGTCCGTTTTGGTTTTTTGATCGATTTTTTAACGAATATCGAAAATCAATTTATTCATTTTGTACAAAAATATTGCGATTTCTATTTCATTGCAAATGCATTTGTTATGCATTTTCAGTGCATATGTTATGAAACAGGAATTCTCTTATCACTTATCTATTTGATTAAAAAAAGAAAATTCAAGATTTTTAGGAGTAATAATAAAATAATAGTAATAGTAAAAGTAGTAGTAAATTTTATAACTGCAAAAAGTCGTTGCAAAAAGTCGTTGCAAAGAATCGTTGCAAAAAGTATTCCAACGAATCGGCACACCCGACATTTTTCGCAAAATTCAATCTTTCAAAGTGAAACAAATTTTGAGACATTTGAGACACTATGTACATTTTATCCTCTTTCTTTCATCTCACATTATACTATTAGAAAATAACGATTTTTTCTTTTCATTTACAGCACGCATCGACTGCAACATCCTTCTGAACCAATTAAAGATTTCAAAGTAAGTTGAAATTGTCTTTGTTTAGTCTGTCAATAGTTGGAAGCAGATAGATTTACAGACCTAGATCATAAATTCACAAGATTTATGCTCGTACCTCTGGAGTCTGATTCCAGATCTTTTGTCGTGGCTGCTTAAAAGGCATTTGATTTGCAGGGAACTCAACTGCATTTGCTTTTCAAGTTAACCCTGTATCCCAGAAAGCTTGCAGCCCTTTCCAATCTATTCCGAAATATTATTGCATGTTGGAATATTGGGCTGGTATTACGAAATACCTTGCTTTGCTTTAAAATGAAAGATTTATAAAACTTAGATTGAGAAGCATTCTTTACATAAACTGTTTATATTCAAGCATTTGAAACGCAATTTTTAGTGAAATTTCGAACTATTTCGAGAGTTGTCTCTGGTCAAAACATACCCTAGGGAAGGTTGATGACTGCTAAAACTTTCTTAATTGCTTTCTTATACTACTTGCTAGAACGAGCCTCTTTTTTCAATGCAAAAAGGTTACAATTAAGACCTATTTGTGCCACAACGTTCGAACCATTATACAACACCACAAGGACGATACCAAGGGGATCACAAGATCATGACTACGCCTCCTTGGCCTTTACACGAAGAACTAAAATACAACTAAATGTACCATTGCGAAATGTTACTTTTAAGTGATTTTTACGAATAGAAAGAAACAGTAAGTCAATTTGTGCCTGTAGCAATGCCTGTACTGTACCTGAGCCGGTTTTACATTGGACGTCAGGCTTACATAGGCGATAATGATGAACAATCAGAACCCTGGCCGAGAGAACAACAGCGACAACAACCATCCGTTGGGAGCCTCTATGGAGGAACGCATTCTACTTCTGTGGACGAACGCATTCCATCTGCTTAATTTTCATAACAACGATTAATGTCTCATTGAATACGAGGTCCATATGCGTACGAGGTTCCATAGTCATACCGAGGCAGAGATTTTAATTTTGTTACAGTAACTTTCCCACGATGACAATTTGATTCGTATTTGTTTTTAAATTGGATAAACATCGCACACATACTGTTAAGAAAACAATTTGACACTGAAGAATTATTTATTGCGCTGCATCTGTTTACATCAAGTCTGCAAAAATCAGTTGTCCAGTTGTTAGGAGGAATATAAAATCCATGTCACTCAGAAATCGATGGTTGGTATTTTGATTAGAGCAGTAAATGCCTAGGTCCATTAACATAAGGAGCAAATGTCGAAAATACGCTGAAACCTCTATTAACGGACACCTTCAACTGACGTTTACATTCTAGCAACGGACAGATTACTTTGTGCAAATTTTTCATTGGGTCATAGCTTTATAAAGCATCCTGCAAACAACGGACACCTCTCAACAACGGACTATGTCATGGGTCGGACAGGTCTCTGTTATATGGACGTTTCATGGAAACCGAGAATGCTAACCAGTCCAAACACCACCTAAAATTAGTTAGATGGATCATATATAAATTAAAATGATTGAAAAAAAGGTCGAAACGACATAATCCTCAATTTTTCGTGGTTGAATCATTCACAAGAAAGAGCCAAATTTTATGTTAAAGTCTGTCTCATATGAGATGTAACGTGAGATTTGCGATAACGCACTATTTACCGATAGAGGGAATAGTGTAATTGTCTTTGTTCTAATCTGCAAAGCATTAGGAAGACTAATACGTACTTTCAAGCTGCTTTTTCCTGATCAGCATTTTGCATCTTGCATTTTGCACTTTTTCAAAATTCAGTCGAAGAAAGAAAGATTGTTTTTATCGTTCTATTTATAGACAAGCCAACTTACCTACACATTCCCCGTAAAATGCATTTTGCTAGAACCTACCATTCTTTCTCACACTATCACTGCAAATATCGATAATCTGTACCCCCTTATTCACCTGCCTAAACTACAATCTCTTGCAAAGTAAATGGTTGGACAGAAATTCGTTTTTTACTCTGTCCCCATCTCAATGTTGGTGACAGCTTGATATATGTTAAGAGATTGTAGACCCCGTTTAGTGCTTCATGTATTATTTCAGCCACGAGACTGTTTTAATTACTTCCCCCTCCCCCCTGTCAAATTACCCAGCATCTAACCCTTACTCCTTTATTGAGTAACAAATCACGGGGGTGGTTTGCTGTGAGATTAAGCGTATCCAATGTGGCTTTAGAACAGTTGCTTTATAATCCTTAGAAGCAATGAAAAAGAGCGCCTCGTATTATTATAGGTCTTTTCTATGTAGGACCTGTCAGGGAACCGATCACCGGCCTTCTCCTATGATTGCAAAAGTTGCAGCCTCAATGAAAGAAAACATATGGAATTGAAGATTGCAAAGGACGTTTTGTGTCTGGTGAGTTTCAGGAATTATTTCCTGACTTACTTCATATTTTATGATACTGGAAAATCTGTTGACCTATCACTATATTTAATATTGGTTTTGGAAGTCATGCCCTTGGATTCATTCGTTGCAAACTGTTTCGAATGCGCTGCTTATTTTCGATGGATGTTTTGCCGTTCCCCGAACCTCTTCTGCTGGGGGTGTCAGTAAAGTATTAGTAATCATTTTTTCAATTAAATGCTCCCAGGTAATCAGTTTTCTCTCTTTATTCGTAATTTTCCATATTGTAGAACAAGTCGAAATATTTGTACATTTAGTATTTGCCCCAACAGCCCTCTCCTCAAATACACTCATTGTTTTGTTTTCTTTCTACCAACCATCCGAAGGTAATTTTTTTTTATATATATATTCCATTAAAAATTTACAATACATGTTACGGACTACTCTACCTACAAGCTACTTTACAATACTACAAGGACGATGCCATGAGGAGCAAAAGACTATGACTACCCCATGGCATTGTTTAAAAACGCTAAACTACATACAATTTTACATAAATGCTACAAACAACTGAAAAAGAAAAACGATGATTACTATACTGTGGCCTGTCTAACATTAAATGTTAGGTAATCTTTCGGAACACTGAGAAGCTAAGCTTGTCGAAACAACGTTCTGGTCCTTCCTCTGGAGGTGACCACATGTCATGATTCTTGTAGCCTACGATTGTTAGAAATAGATACTAGGATGCTTCTAAAAATTTATAAGGATTCAAGATACAGTATCTAGCGTTCTTATGAATTAACGGAGAATTAGCAGGAAGCTCTGTATCTTGTAACATTTTTAATAGATCTTTTTATCATTTCATTCATCCATTTATTTATTCATTTTTCATTCATTTCATTCTTTTGCTAAGACGTTAATTTATCCATGCCTTCTTTCATTCATTGCTTCCGTTTCAAGTATTTTAAAAAGTTACGCAATGCAAATAGATTTTGCTGTATTGTTGGCATAGTTTAGCAAGCCCAGTGCGTTGTCAGCTCAGTAGGATCACGTTGGCATACGAATCTTAAGGTTTGTTGTGGTTAAAGAAAGGTTTTTATGGAGAGATGAGACAAGGATTTAGACGCAAAGATACGACCGGTGTTGTCGTTCTTAATACTAAGCAATTCAGACAAAGATTTTGAAAAATAGCACAATCTTCTTTTTACTGCTAATCTTCGCAAAGCAAAATTCAGAGAATATTTTAAAGCAGAAAGCAAAGATTCAGATCTGGTTTACCCGGGTTCTTCGATCACCCTAGCTGCAAAATGTTGCTTGTAATAGTGGTAATAGCGAGTCAAAGTTTACTTTGCATTGCTAAGGTAATGGATCTCTTACCTCTTCCACAACAGTGTATGGATCGAGCGATATTTTAGCAACATTAAAAATATCGTTCGATTCAGATTCTTTTGTAGAATAGCTACAAGGTATATTCTGGTGTTAAAAACGTAATCTCTAATTACATACTGATTCTTCCGTATACAAATGCTAAATTAGGACAACACAAACACTAAGCCTTAGTCTCAGCCCCTTTAAAGCTGAAATAAGCAGAGTCTCAACAATTAATTAGGCTACTTGCTCTCAAATCGTCAAAACCATACCCTGTAATCTTTCACGTAAGCAAAAGCAAATCGTCCACTGACTTCTTATGTGCATCTTTTTTCGACACAACACATCAGTAGCTTTATTTTGGATGTGTTCTTTTTGAAAGTTTAGTGATATTTTTGTTGTTTTGCTTTAGCTGCTAACAATTGAATCAATTATATCATTAATTTGATGAAATCGTTCTTTTCGAACTGTCTTGATCCTAAAAGCGAAAAGACGATTGTGCTAAAGATTGTGGACAGGATTTTTTACCATGATGCTCTGCGTCTCAAAGAATTTTGATTGATTAGATTGGTTGATTTACCTTGAGACGCAAAGGATCATGGTTGAAAAATTCCCTGACACCATCTTTAGTGCAATTGTCTATTGGAGTTGCAACACAAAAGCAAGTCCAAAGAAAGGCCAGAAATGCACCCGGCATGCATCTCCAGTTTGGGTAGTCTTCAAAACAGTTTGCATTTGTTGATGAATATTTTCCGGAATTTCGTTTAGATTTTACATTTCCTTAGAAGGTCGCTTGTCTAGGTCTCATATCTGTCATGTACAAGAATTTTCAAAGCACTTCATATGCATTTTTAACCATTACTCCACTGCAGTTTTTCAATGAATGTAAAACAGGTGAATTACCACTACTTGGAGTAATGGTTAAAAATGCATATGAAGTGCTTTGAAAATTCTTGTACATGACAGATATGAGACCTAGACAAGCGACCTTCTAAGGAAATGTAAAATCTAAACGAAATTCCGGAAACAGTTAACTGAGACCGCTCTTAACGAGCCATTTTCCCCCAGGGTCCATTATGGGCACGCTGGAATCTCAGACTGTCTGAAAATCAAATTTGGCCTAAGCGGAAACCATGGATGAACACTGCAGTAGTTAAACTGATAGAAAGGTTTATTTTAGTTAAAATTGTGCTATTAGTTCAATTACTGCACGGTAGATCTATAGTCACCGTTCAAGCCAAGTTTGATTTTCTGACAGTCCTAAATTGTGGCGTACCCGTAAAGGATCCTGGGTAAAAATGGCTCTTTAAGTGCGGAATAAACATTTCTCTGAATGTTTAATGTTTCATGAAAGTGTCTGATCCTTAATTATACTTCGTAGGTATAATGCATATGTATGAGAAATGAGCTACTTTTGAACAGCAGCGGCACATACAGTCAAAGTGAAATTCTTCTCCTACGTAAATCACCAGGTAAGCTCGCAGCATTTCTTAACTGCTACGACTATGAAGCTTTACTTTTGGTTATTTGTAAATTGATTCCGTAATAAACGCTGGACAGGTGTTTTCTCATAATCTCAGGACAGCATAGGTTGCAAATTATTAAATTTGTGTAAAACGGTGGGTGTAAATGTGTATGAACTATTATTTGGACTAAATGGCGTGAAAGAAACTTTAGATACTTATCTTTAATTCTGCCATTGGACGTAACATAAATCTTGAATATTTTTCGAAATTACAGCATCTTTCATATTTCAACTCATTAGATGACGTGACGTCATAAAATATCTAAATCGTAAACCAGAAGAGAGACAGACTTGTGCTTGAACGTGACTTGAAAGTATCTTACAGACACCCACAAATTATGGTTTTTTTTTAAATTATATCATGTTTCGTTAAAGAGTTTAGAAATTACGATTGTTTTGAGTTTTTTCAAACATTTTCTTGAATTCTCAAAGCGTTTGTGCAAGCCTAGAAGCTTGCATCTACAGAGCAGAAAAATCTAAAAATATCCTATCTAAACTGATGTCCCACATGTGCTGTAAACATTGAATAGCCAAAGGAACAATGCTGTGTCTGAGTGTTTTCGTTGTTCTATTTATAGAGAAGCCTTACCATTGCACAATCCCTTTAAAAGAGAAGAAAAGCACTCTAATTCTGAAAAGTTGAAGATTTCAGAAAAGTCCAACGGTAGAATTATAGCAAAATAGCTAAAGTTTGTTCGAAGCCATTCACTTCAAAAAAACAGGTCATAGAATTTTGTACCAACGATTTTAATGATTTGAAACTTATGTAGACCTAGCCTGATATCAGTAGACCTGGCCAAACTGAGAAACGTTATTTTCCGCCGTCCTCCAGTTTTTGCCGTTGTTAATATTGTTATTCGCATTGTCTAAACGACGTTGCCTATGCCTAAAAGATGACCAATGCGCATAACTTGTTTCAAACGAAATGAAAGATTATTCAACATGGTAAAAAGGTTAATGCTTCTCCTCCAAGAATTCATGATGTACGGCACGATTTGCAGTTCTGTATCGTAGAGATAATTTCGATTAGGTCACTCCTGAGCTCACTGTTCTAGAATAATACCAGATTATTGATGAACAATAGCTAAGACTATCGCAATCAGTTACCAGCAACGTGACATATAAATCTTCAAAAGAATACACCATATGTAAACACAAGGAGTTATTAATTTTATTTTTGTATTCAAACCACCTTGTTGCTTTCGATGCTGTAATCAAGCATAGCACTGTTGAATTTCAATCCAACATCTGTTGAATGAATTGATCTGTTGAATTTCAATCCAAAGAAATGCAGTGTTTAGTTTTTTATTCCAAAGCAAAACGAATGTTTTCGTTTTCTATTTTTGTGGTTCCAGAAACTTTGACGATTCACTTGCTTTGTTGAGGAACGTTTTTCTTTTGGTTGAAATGTTCTATCAGCTCAACTACTGCACTGTGGATCCAAAGTTTCTGTCAAGGCCAAATTTGATTTTCAGACAGTTTGAAACTTCAGCGTGCTCGCAAAGGACCATGGCTGACCGCAAAGGACCATGGGTGACAAAGGTTCTTTAACAGCAGTTGTTTCTAATTTTTACTGAACTGATTCCAGTAACGTTTTTGGCAGAACGCTAACCCTAAGGGCTGTTACGAAGAGACTGTTGCAGCTTGCGAATTTTTGACATTTCCTAAAACGCCTCATGGAGAATATGTCTTGCTGTTCCATTACTAATTCATGAGGCCAGTTTTATTTTTCTTCTCTCTTTTTGGTCAATATTTTCATTGAATTCACATCTAAAAAACAGTCAGAAACGTCAGTAGCAATCTCCCTGTAGTTACTTGGCTAACCAATACTCAGAAGTCAAGCGCCAATTGTCCATATTCAAAACTAAGTTAAACCTGCAATTGAATATCTCTTCATTACACCTGTAGAATTGAATGAGTTTCCAGGGGATGATTTATATATATGACCTGTTCTTGAACGAAGATATAATTCGACAAATCAATGCTTTCCTTGCGGTTTTTCATTCTATGCTTCTTCACAGCAGCTACTATTCATTCTAGCAACAGCGATATTTCATTCAACATTGGGTGTCCGCCACACCACGGCTGCAACCTAAAACGGAGCTTACAACTCTGCTCAAGCGTTTATTAAATGGATTAACTCTCTTGTAAAGTCAAGTCTAGGGTTTGGAAAGTGGCTTCAATAGATTGCAAAGTCAGAGCTGTATTCAATAATGAGTTTGCTACGTTGCTCGAGCGCTCGGTAAGTGAGTTAACTGGCTTGCAAGGTTAGAGTCGGTATTTAGAAAATGGCAGAGATAGGTTACAAAGTCAGACTTCATTTCATGAAAGAGTTTCTTGTTTTACTCAGGCATCTGCTTGTAGAGTGATTCAGTGTTCAGAAAGTGGCTTCAGCTTGCGTTGTGTTCCATGAATAGTTTGGAATAGTCCGTTAACTGTGTTTAAGTGTTTGTTAATTGGATGAACCAAATTAGAAATTCAAGATTCAGAATTTAGACTCTGACTTGATGTAAGCCGCAAAACTCACACCGCATTTGAACTTGTTTTTTGCTGACAAGTGCGTGGCATTGCCTCACTGAATGAATTTGCAGTTTGTTTTATCGTCTCTCATCAAAATATAGGTCCGTATCAGCCTTAAACGCTATCAATTCTATGTTGAGGTAGACATACACTCGTTTGCTAGAGTGCAAAATAAGAAGGTTGCTCGTTATTGAAAAGGGT
>REGL01001581.1:24364-38408 GCA_004194395.1 Aurelia aurita complex sp. Pacific
GGCTGGTAGAATAGCAATAGGCCGAAAATGAGATTTGTCAGTTGGTAAGGATGTTGTTAGAGATTCTTTTTACTCGCTGTCAATGTTTTGAAGCTGAATTATGAAAACTTTGATCAAAAATACCAATATATTTTACTGCAATTCTTTGAGACAGTTCATTGAAATTAGATGAAGGGAATCCTCATTTGTTTTAGGCTGTATCGACATGCTTTACTTTATTCTGTCTACAATTTGTTTATTGGTCAACGTTGTTAGTTTTGCATTGATTTTTCTGATCCATCAAGTTAGACATTCAAAGAACTGATTGTCTTCAAAGAACTGAATCTGTTCAAAAGGACAGAGACAGTGCTGACCCTATTGTTTTTACATTGTGTTTCAACTTTGTTGTGAGCGAATTGACGTTGGGGCTCACGTTGTTATGCGCACCCCTGCTTTTGTTTGTTCCCTTGTTCTCAACCGTAAAGCTAATTTGCATATTACATATAAGTAAATCGTTATTTGGCATGCGAGCTGAAGCCCTTTTAGGGGGTTCTTGAGGCTCACAAATTAGCCTGTTTGTATCCCCAACAACTACATCAGTGAATGCCAGTTTCCAAGCCTACCAGCGCAGTTCTTTGCGATTTGGATCACAGCATGGTGCAAACATTGATTGCTCTCTGAATTATTTATGTTTATTGAATGGCTTTTCATATGACACTTGGCATGCAACGCTTTCTTGGATCCATATAGCCTTGAATTTTAAACGAGATTTTTTCTTTGCAGAACCATGGACACTTTGAAGATTGTAAAGTTAAGCTGTTTTGCTTTGCTGTCGATTCAAATAATACTGGCATCTAGTCAGGAGTAAGTTGAAATTCTTTCTCAAGTGGATGAGGACAGAACGTTGTTGCCTTCTTCCAAATATTGATGTAAACTTCCATTTGTTGTTATTTTTACGTACTGTGGTTAGCTAAATTTGTGGGGTTATCAACCAATGAAAATTTGACGCCTTTACAACTGAAAAACATGTCCCCTTTACGCGGCTCTTGATTTATTCTCGATGCTCCTTGTTCTAGATGCAAATTTTTACAAACCCTGATAGACGTTTGATTTCTTGTTCGACGTTCGAAGGATAGAACATGATTGATTTTTCTTCAGATTCTTCGTACATCTAAGTCTGTGTTTATAATCTGTTTGGTTGTGTGTCATTGTATGAGTGAACATAGAAATCAGATTAAAAACATTGAGCGAATACAAGGAATCAAGTCGTCGGTCTAAGCTGTAGTGAGTCTGGTCAAAATCCAAAATCTTATTCAACAAAGTGGCCACGCCAAAAAACAAAATATTCAATCATACCTATCATAACATACAGTCACTAAATTGACCTCAACCAGTTTGTATTACTGTGTCGCTATCTTTTGATTGCAGTCAGTCCAAATTTGTGGTCGAAACAATAAATAGAACGCTCGATTCGATTACAAATGACTTCTAATTTCCAGCAACATGGGTCAAAACTAACGAGCTTGTTGTGACATATAGGTTAAGAGAACTGTCAATCGAAATAACACTTGGACCCTTAATGATGACAGAATGCAAACTTTCGATCAACTACAGAAAATTTGATTATGCTTGATTAAAAATAATGGCCTTAGGACATCAAATAGCGTGTTACAATTGCCATTAAATATCTTATCGAACGAGAACTCACGGATAAGAGTCAGGCTACTTAGTTGCATCTCACTTGGTGGGATATGCACCATCTATTCGAACAAAGTGCGGTGCCACGCGATGGACTAGGGTGTACATGTCTGGGGTGGACATGTCTGGTGGACATGAGGTGGATATTCCTGAGCAAAAATGATATAAAAAAACATCGGTTATACCTTCTGGCAAGATCTTTCCTCTGGCAATCAATTCTATCTCTTGTCCACCGCACTTTTTCAGGGCTGGCGCTGCCCCTGATTCGAACACGTTGAAGTCGATTATTCAATATTGATACCAGTAAATTTTGAGTCATACTTATATTTCATCCAATACAAGCTACGCTCCTAGAGATTCGAGTATATCTTTAGCTCAAATCAATTCAAATTGTTTCCATTTTCTCTAGCGCTCCTTCGAAGAATGTTCAAAACAGAACAGAGACAGTGGCAAACAGGTTATAGAATTTTTATTTCTCAGCAGAATATCCATGAGTTGTGCCGTATTACTAAATTGATGAAGAATGAAAATTGGCACGAATGTTGACTTCTTTTCTAGCAAACAGAATGCGATATGATCAAGTTTTGTTCAAATTTTATCAAGGAATGCATATTGTTGATTTATTTGCTGTGCTTCAAGACTTGGCTTAGACCAAAATGCCAAAGCTCTGGTTTGGACGTGACAGCAAGCTTTAACTTTCAACTTTAATGTTTCAGCATTTAAAGCACCAATATCGACAAACGATGTTTCTATGTTCTGGCTAACTATCGAGAAACATTTTCAAATTGATTAGCCATTAAATAGAGCTAAATTATCGTCACTAGATCCAACCAAATCTGTATATAACAATTCGAAAAAGTAAAGGCCACGATACCAGCGTCGATCGTCGGATCCGAAGATGCTTGCAGTGACGAATGAATGAAATAAATTTGTAGGCAGAAACACCGCAATACGACGAAAAAACAACAGCAATGTCTGAATTTGTTTTTTGCCTAATATTTCGTCCCGCTATGCAGGACTTCTTCTTCTTCTTGAAATTTGTATACACCCGGTATGTATTCTCTGCATACTCTGGAACACCCGGTGTGTTTTGAAGAAATTCAGAGTTATTTGAACTATTCAAAGAAAATCAAGATGAAAAGGAAGCTTCAGCTTGTAAGGTCTTTAAAGCAGAGTGCCCAAAATTGCAAATCTTTTAATACCACGATACTGACTTACTTTAATCTTTGTCATACACATAAAAAACAAGATAGATATCTCTTTTTCTCTTTTGTGCTTGTTACTACCAAACAAGAAGCATCATTCCTTACACATTGTAATATCCAACCCTTCTCGCTCAACGAAGTTCCTGACTTCTATTTTTTTCTTTTATCAACAGAAATAACACAAAGCCAATTCCGAAGCCAATGACAGATGAAGAAGTTACAAATATGTTGAAAAGAATGCTGAATAATTATGATACAAAGCTTAGGCCTAATTACACAGGTATTTATTATCTCTCTCTCTGACTTTTGTATCAGCTACGTTTTTCTTCTTGGAATCATTCTTCAGGAATGCCTAAATGAAATATATCACTGAAAATCTTTTTTGAAAAATCAGCACCAACTTAGATTTATCACGAAACATATGAAAATCGCCTCCGAACTTATTGCTTCAAGATCATTCCNTAATATCCAACCCTTCTCGCTCAACGAAGTTCCTGACTTCTATTTTTTTCTTTTATCAACAGAAATAACACAAAGCCAATTCCGAAGCCAATGACAGATGAAGAAGTTACAAATATGTTGAAAAGAATGCTGAATAATTATGATACAAAGCTTAGGCCTAATTACACAGGTATTTATTATCTCTCTCTCTGACTTTTGTATCAGCTACGTTTTTCTTCTTGGAATCATTCTTCAGGAATGCCTAAATGAAATATATCACTGAAAATCTTTTTTGAAAAATCAGCACCAACTTAGATTTATCACGAAACATATGAAAATCGCCTCCGAACTTATTGCTTCAAGATCATTCCATTTTCAAAATAGGTCAGAGGCAAATCTAAGCTCCGGAAGAAATAGATATAAACTATCAGCTTTTTATGATGCTGCAAGTGAAGCCTTGCTTGAATGCTCGAATTGTGTTTGAAGCAGAGATTGAATATATCTTTCCAACAGCAAGGGGAATTTTGTAAACAAAGCATTCAGAACTGATTGAGATAAAGTGATTTTGCAATCTCAACAATAGATTTCACACCTTCGACGAGCCTTCGATGCAGCCCGCCAAAATGTTGTGCTTTCTCTGTTCATTTTGCTTTGATTGAGTGCACTCCGAGCTGTGAAACCGTTCTTCAGAAAGGCAAATTGATTTGTCTTTTCAGAAACCTGAATCTTTTGTTTTGCAAAATTTATCCTTGCTCTATCCAACAAACTCATATATATTCAATGTGAAATTCTAGCAATACATCTTTTACTGAACTGATATATACATGAAAATTTCTAAGACTTGTCGTTTTAAAGTTTCATATAAGAATGATGAAAGGTCACAGCTTATTTTAAACTTGAATTTTATTGTTCTCAAGGTGACCCGGTTGATGTCATTGTTGATGCTAGTGTGATGTCATTTGGAAAACTTGACACTCTCAATATGGTAAGAGATGTTGATACTCGAAGATAACTTCTTAAGATTGGAAGGTTGAAGAGAAAATGCAAGCAATTAAAACGGCCAGAGAAGGACCCGAATACGTCCATAGACTTTGTACCTCGCCTTGATAGGCTGCAGACGCAGGCACGAAACCCTGGTTGGCTTAATTGCTTAAATTTTTCTCTGCAAGCTTTGATTGTCCTGGTTCCATATATCTTGAATTAACGACTGTACAATATACAGCTTTTTCAAATATTTTACAAAACAACGTGACTTCACCTAATCCACGTGCTGAAAACTTTTAAAAAGAAACTTGGTGAAATATATAACTAGAAATTTGATTTAGAGAGGTTGGACGACAAAAAATACTAAGATATATTTGAACACATATATTTTAACCGAAAGGCCTTAGTTTGTTAAAATATATCTCAGTATTTTGTCGTCCAACCTCTCAACATCCTGTTTCTGAAAACTTTAGATAGAGATAAACTTAATCATTTAAATTGTAAAAAAATTCCTTTGTTCAGTTAATTTGGAATACTAAGTTTGAATGATCCAGTCTGTCGAGACTTGAACATATAGCTCCAGAGTTTGGTGCTGGACTAAGAATGCATCGGCCTAAGGAATTGTAAAATTTGTGCGAAAATATCATTCAAATGCTCAGTTGGATATGTTAATAGTTGAATGTTATTGATTTGCAGGTGTATGACTTGTCGTTCATCCTTACTGTTTCGTGTTTCTTCGTCCAAAACGCTTAGCTGTTCAGAAGAGAATCAGAATCGAACAACATTTTGCTACATTTTGTAGAATTTTCGAATATGCACAAAAGTGATAGAAGCTCTAACGCCACTCGATCGAACGTCTCGTATAAAAATGTATAAAGATAACGTTCGATCAAGGCGCTTTTTTAGAATATTGTGATTAGACTTAGTCTATTGTGAAATCTACTGATAACGAACTTGCGAAATTGAAATCGTCTACTGACAAGAACATGCCCTTTTGATTTTGATACTTTACGTACTCTTATATTCATCTTTAGGCCTTTACACTGGACATGTTTTTTCGTCAAACATGGACTGACCATCGCTTGCAGCATAATCTTTCAAGAGTGATGACTCTTACAGCTGGTACCAAACATCCAGCGGACATCATTTGGGTTCCGGACACAGTGTTCATTAATTCAATGGAATCCAAAATGCATCATGTCACAGTCAATAATCACAAATTGGATATTTACCCAAATGGGAAAGTTTTCTGGGGAACAAGGTATTTATCTTCAATCTAAATGATTCATTCATTCATTCATTTGTTCCATCCTCGGATCGAGGGTTGGATGCAATGTTTCTCCACTCATCACGATGGTATGCCACTCTTGTTGCCTCTGCATATTTTAAGCCTGTCCACTGGTTGAGGTTCATTATCTAAATGATAATAAACCCAAAAGAGTTATTGCCATTGTCACTCAGGTTACCTAAAAATCAAATTTGGCCTAGGCAGTTGTTGAACTGCTAGAAAATGTTTACGTTTGTTAACGTATCTATCAGTTAAACTACTGCAGTTTGGATCCACAATTCTGCTTAGGAATTACATTTTCAGACAGTCTGAAATTACAACAAAGGACCCTGGGTGACAATGGGTCTTTAACTAAGCATTGTTTCTAAATACAGAGCTACAATCTCTTACAAAAGTGTTTTGTTTTTTTTTCTATCAAGATTAAAAACTACAATATTTATACTTACATTACACTGTACCATCCACAGTGAAGAAAGACATAAAGTCACCGGGTCTTTACTATGGATGGTACTTACAATTCAAATTAATTTTCAATACACAAAACGAAGAACAAAATTAAAGATACGTTACACAAAACAGACAACAAAACAACAAAGCTAAGGCAGATTACTGGTTAAAAAGGAAGATTTGAACTTTTAAAACTCGTAGGAAAACGAGAAAAGAACAAATTTCAGTGTTTGTTCTGGTAATCTACCTCAGCAATGTGGAACGACAAAGAAAGAAAAGGAGAACACAACATAAAACTAATAGGGAACTGCTGTTGCTAATATGGCATCGCTAGATCAATCAAATGGGCCAGAATTTTTGAGAAATGAGATCGTTGCATCCAGTATTACTCTATTTTCAATAGTACCTAAGGATGGATTTCCAAACAAAAGTCGATCACAAAGAGTATCATCATCTATATTATTGATACTGGCGATATCTAGTCCTATCATCATTACAAAAGTGTTGGACCCCTATTGAAAAATTAGAATTTTTGTCCCCCCTCCCCCCGTTTCAATGTTGACTACCTGGCAAAGAGGTGTTTTTCATGCAGATCCACCAAAAGAATGATTCACCAATGCAAGCAACATTGAAATGGGGGAGGAGGGGCAATATTTCCGAAAAAACATAGATTTTCGCAGGGGTTCAACACTTTTGCAAGAGATTGTAGGTTACCCAAACAAGGGCATATTTTGTAACAACAGCAACCGTTGCCTTTGAATGGCAAGCCAAGCCAGTACAAAGCGAATAGCAATTTAAAGGAAAAGAAATTAAACGGCCGATTACTAAAGCAGCAAGTGTAAATAGACCAAGATATAAATGATTCCTTGAAACCTGGATGGCTACTTCACTCATTGTGCATAGGAGCACATGTCGACAGTAGAAGGATATACCTAAGAACCTGAACAATTCGTGCAACAAGTTTACTACATTTTGTGCGCAATTCAGACATTTATGGCCCAGCTTCTGAATCAGATGAATTCCTTGAAAATTTGCAACCAGAAACTCAGCTTTAATCGAGTGGTAAATCACTCAAGAAAGTATTACATGTCTTCGGCAAAATACTTCTACACAAAAATCATTAAAAATCTCCAGAAATTATGTCTTTCTATTCAAATCTCGCACACCTTCTGGAGAAGTGATGCGACTGTCGTCAGTTTTCATCTGTCTTATGCACTAGTAATTGAATTTCCAGTGATCCTTGGCACAATCTAAAGCTTAAGTCAGTATAACTTTGGCTGTAGTTTTCGTTTGGTTTATTACATTTGAATCAATATTGACTGTTTTGTTATCTCCGTTCTCTTATCACCAACACATTAACAAGAGATTCTTGTTTGTGAGTCTAATTTTCATTCATTGTATGCAAAAACTAAAAAATCTAACGTGAACTAGTGCTGATGAGTTTTGCTTATACAGTCAATATAAATATTTTCAGTGATCTCTTTGAAGAAGCCTATTATTACATCTGCGTATGTAATTTCATCAATCTAAAAACTATTTTAATGATGTGTTGCTTTACATTTTAAAATCAATCCTTTAAAATTTAATCTATTTTGTCTGAGTAATAAGATCAAAATTCGAAAGTTAAATTTTAATCATTCTCGAGAATTTTCACAAATTAAACTTTCAATTATTCTTTCTTCTTTAGTGTCTGGAATGTGATTTATGTGGTCGCACGTTTGACCCAGATTTAGCTTGAAATTGTCGTTAGGTGTTGTGATGGAATTTGTTGTATTGTTTCAGTTAACTAAAATTGCAGCAAAGTGCTCTTAATGCTGTGACCTACCACCGCTGTAAGACCTGATTTAATAAGACCTTCTGTCACACAAATCTATCGATTTCATTCCATGAAACAGCTCTTTCTCGACGCATGACATCAGCTATTCTAAGAAGAGTTTGTGTCGAACGATATTTTTATATATACGTTTTGAAGAATTTTCGAAGGTTTACCACAGTGATAGAAGCTCTAATGCCATTCAATCTAACCCTCACATATGAAAATGTATAAAAATATCGCTCGATCCAGAGTCTTTTGTAGCATAGCTAAACGGTCCATTCGATGTGCAATGTTCTCGAAGGCACGGCAGATTCTCTTTCAATAGCAACCACAAGAATTCCAAGTTAATTCTCAAATATTGAGAATTCTTATAGAATCTTTCAGTACCAGCTCAAATTCTTTATTTTTTGTTACCTTAGATATTTTTCGTTCACCTCACACAGCTTACTGTCCTTGAACTTTCTAAATTGAAATCGAAATACGTACTGTTAATTCTTAGCAAGAATTGCTTTAAAGAGCCCAATGTTTCAAACATTTTATATTTGTAAGAACCAAAAATTGAACATAACAGTGTTCCTGACTTTCATCAGGTTTTTATTGTAATTTCAGATATATTTAAGTGATATAGATTACATCTTCCGTGAAAATATACCATACAAAATGCAAATATAGAATTTACCAAATTATTGCCATTCCTGAAGTTCGTTCTTTGCGTTTTAGAGTTACCGTTTCACCATCTTGCAAATTAAACCTGAGAAGTTATCCAATGGATACACAGTATTGCAAGTTTGAACTTGTCAGCTGTAAGTTTGTTTTCTCTTTGTAAATACGTTCTTTTGATGTAAATTATCAATTATCGTTATTAGGTTTTAACATTATTATTATTATTATTATCAATTTCTTTAAAAGTTGGCTAATATAAATACCGTAGCTATACTAAAGCTAATTTAGGCCAACTAAAAAATTACAATATACAATAGTTAAAATAGTAAAATAGTAGATAAATTAATATACAGTATTCGTAGTTAAAAATAGTAAAATAGTAGATAAGTAGATATACAAAATTGACATACATTCAGCATAAAAACCATAAATGTTAAAATTAAATAAAGCCTAAGTTCGGAATAAAAGTTTGGCATAATCGGCAGTGGCAGGTTTCTCCTGACCAAGATTTGATGTTGTTTTTAAATTCAGCAAGAGATGTAGAATCTTTGATAAATTGTGGAACGGTTGCCCAGACTTGCGGGCCTCTGAAACGAATCGTTTCTGAGCCATATGTAACGGTTCTAATTCTAGGAAGAGAAAAATCGTTAGTGTTCCTCAGATTATATTGACTTTCATTTTCACAAAAAATCTCTCTCATAAAAACTGGATTCAAGCTATTCTTAGTCTTGTACATTTCGGTCATGAGAAGCTGTAAATTTCTCTGGTGCACAGTTATTGATCGATCCTTTTCCATTAAAACCTCAAAACTGGATTCATAGTCCTGATATGTAACTCTTAGTGCTCTCTCTTGAATTTTATTAATTTTATGATGGAGTTGACGGCTGTGGAACATCCACGCCAAGGGACAATATTGAAACTGGCTGCTTATAAATGCTCTCATTAAGTATCGTAATTTGTCCTGATCCATAAAGGGGGCAATGCGTGAGAGAGCATACAACTTATTGCTAGCCTTTTGACAGAGTCCTGTAACATGATGCTCAAATGTCAGCTTATTATCTATGGTAATACCTAGCAACTTTTCCTGAGTGCTATTCTGCACAGATGCATTACCAATCTTAATGGTAACAGGTTCGTCACGAGGGGCACCTAATGTTAGAAAATGGCATTTATTTTCATTTAGCTTGAGGTAGTTGTCAGAGAACCATTTTATTACTTTTAAAGAGACATTTTCCAGCCTCTCTACTACATTTTGTAGATCTTGGTCACATGTATAAAGAGTGGTATCATCAGCATAATTACAGATCTCAATATCATCAACAGAAAGTAACATATCGTTCAAATAGATGTTAAAAAGTAGAGGTCCAAGGACCGATCCCTGTGGAACACCCAAATTCAGTGTCTGTTTAGAACTAAACGAACCATTTATTTTAACTCGTTGCTGCCTTTCACTTAGATAACTATATAAAAAGGTCAATGCGTCATGGTTGAAACCGTAGGCATGCAGTTTAGCGATAAGTAGATCGTGCTGCGCATAAGTAGATCATGGTTTTTCTTGCAATTGCGTTTGGATTATTCTTGTTTTAGATTATTCTGTAAATGTTTGTAATGGAGGGCCCTTTGAAAATCAGCCTTTACTGAAGGGCAACACTCCCTAACTGAATCAAATCAAATGAATCAAATCAAGTATTTAGATGTGATTTCCTGTTCGTTTCCCTTTGAAACTCTCTTTGTTTATGGCTGAATGTCAAAAGTAATTTTGGTTTCTGCAGCAACAGACGTTGTATTGTACTTGAAAAAAGTCTTTTGGGGGCATGTTTAAATGGTAGAATTTTGAATCTCTGCTCGATATTTGAAAGTAGGAAATTTCTTTGGGATGCATGACATATGATTGCGCTAAAAACGTCGCCGGGAATTTTTACCATGATCTTTGCATCTCAAATAATTTCGATTGGTTTGATATACCGGGTAAACCCAAACAAAATTCACGAGCTACATTCGAGAGCTATTGACAATGCGTTGTTTCACCGTTTCGTAGAAAGGTTTAGCTATCTTTCGAGATGCAGCATACTCACTTTAAGCAACGATTACTGTCCGAAAACCAGACTGAATGAACATTTCGAATCCTACATTTGACAGTGAAAAATAATGGCCATCCTTTTCTCAGTCAACATTTTGCATAACTTCACCTAGAGATGAACGTAGCTCGTGAAGTTTTTTTGAGGTCACGCAGTATCAAAAAGTAAACACACACGCAACCTGTTGGCTCAGTCAGTGTAGAGATGCAAAGATTTGATATACAGTAAAAACCCGCGTATAAGAACCTAGTGGATTAAGAACCTACAGGCTGAAAATTTTCAATTAAACCCCAATTATATAAGAACCCATTCAGCCTGGAATTTAAAATAGGTTCTTATTTTTAGAGAGGATGGGGTCTTATTCACAACAGAAGTTTGTGGAAGAATACAAAATGTTTATATTACCCGATGAGAAGTTTTTGAAACATTTCCTCTGGATTATGTAGACATTTCTGATTCTTCCACAAATTTCTGTTGGGGAATATATCTCATAAATTCAACTGATGTGAACTGACAGTAAATAATAGGACTGAAGTTTGAATCTGAAGAAAAGAAATTCCCGAAGGCCATGAATAAAATAAGAACCAATTTAAGAACCTGAACAGCCTCATTTCCCACTAAATACCCAAAACATAAGAACCTAGTTAGGCTGACTTGCAAAATTGTAGGTTCTTATTCGCGGGTTTTTACTGTAGAGCTTTTTAAAGATTTGTAATACTTTGATTTTGTCATTTCAGATGCACATGCTGGTCGGGATTTGATATATTCATGGAAGATGCACCCTGGTGTTAAGATCCTTGATGATACAATGTCACAATTCGAATTAACTAATTACGATTCAAAAGCAGAATTAGTTGGATATGTGGCAGGTAAATTTGATCTGGATGAAACATCCGTTTTTTACTTGCCTGTCTTTTGAAAGAAGTGATTCAGAAACATATTCTAAGCTAAAGTTTGTTTCAAAGATTCATGTACTTGGCCTGTCATTTCTCCTCGCTCACTATTATGAAGCAAACTTTTCAAGAATTAGGCATCAATCAAAAGATCTTGGAAGATCTGTTTAGGCCGTCGCCACAAGAACTTATGATGACAATCAGCTCGCATGATTCCACTGCGAATTAAGCGTTAATCAACTGTGAGAACTTAACACTACTTTGCTGCATTTTTTCAGTGGAATGATAGCTGAGAATAGGCCTAGGCATAGCAAGGTTTACCGCAGGGATACAAGGGATACAAGGGACTTATGTCACTCCTATATCCGACTGCTTTGTTTCCTCACTTTATCTGCAATTTTCCTTCATTACAGGGCAATACTCTGTGCTTACAGTTTCTTTCACATTCAAAAGATTGATGGGGCACTCGATTCTACAGATTTATATCCCTTGTGTTGCTGTGGTTTGTGTATCTTGGATATCCTTATGGATTAACAGGAAATCAACGCCTGCTAGAGTTGGTAAGTTATTGATGAAAATTTACGAACTTATCTGGCTCTCTGATTGGCTAAATTCAAGCTATTGCAAAATCTTTGTTCTTGCTCTTTTTTCTCCTGATCTTATCTGAAGAATTGCTGTGACCAATGTCAGACAAAATATTTAGCAAATTGTTCAGTTACTCAAACACGATCCTCAAGCTCTGAAACCCACAAATACTAATCCGGTCAATAAATGCCATATCAAAAATACTTCGTTTGCCAGATGGGTCACTGCAATGTAGGCATGTCTAGACCTCTCGCTTGTCTAGGCCTATCTAATCAGAGGCATGACTAGAAATCTCGCCAAAGTTTTCAAGAACGACCCATATTTAAAACGGACTTGCTATCAAATGCCGGAGCAATTTATATGAAATTTTGATAAAGCTTCTAGCTATGTCTATAAATTGACGTTCTCCAAATTGAGGTTTGATAGACAATACTTGAAATTTTGAGATGCAAACAAAACTCATGAAGGTTCCGTTCATCAAAGCAATGTTCTCGTTTGCGCCACCAAAAGACTTTTCAAGATGCATATTATTTTCTTTCAACTGAATACTTAATTTCCTGCTGTTTCTTAGCTATTCAACCACAGGTAACGGCGTATGATTGTACAATTGATGAAATAAATTGTTATATACGACCTTCGTTTCCTTTCTTATCGTCAATCTTCTCTCTCTCTTTTTCCCTCTGCGTGTTTTTCTTTGGATGGGCTTAATATTTTTGGTGGAGACGAGAAGACATCACAACAGAGAGAGAGAGAGAAGATTGACGATAAGAAAGGAAACGAAGGTCGTATATAACAATTTATTTCATCAATTGTACAATCATACGCTGTTACCTGTGATTCAACTTTTTTTGCTAAATACCGAGTGAGTAAAAAGAAATTGGAATATTTCCAAGACTATTGTTTACTGCGTATTCACCAGATTTCTTAAAACTGATGAATATTTTGTAGTTATTACTTAAGCTTAAATAACAAAAATTAGTTGACTAAAATCGGTCAGCGATACTCACTTTTAAAGGAAAAGTCCGGGGTTGGTATGATTAATGATAAAATACAAGATTATACAGTTATGAATGGTGTGTCGTAATTTTTCTCATCATTTTTTTGTCTTTTCCCTGCAGAATTGTGTATTCAAATAAACGATCTGAGCGAAATGCCGTCTTTAGAGCGCAAAGAATCTGTGTCTTCCGACGTCATTTTCAACGAAATTAAGGCTGTCCTATTGTTTTCTCGTCTCTTAATAGTTGCCAACCTCTTTATCGTGTGCTCATGCAAGAAAATGGCGCCACAAGGACCAGATTTGGCCTAAAATATCAGAATTTTTATTGAATTTGAAGCTGTTACTATCCTCAAAAAATGGAACAAAAAGTTAAGAATTTTCGGCAGCAGTTGGTAAGTTACTTTTCTAGCATTAATCATACCAACCCCGGACGTATCCCTTAATGAATCTGATAAAAGGGTAGCAAACTACATTTTTGAAACGTTTTAACTTGCTTCATTCGTCCGGTACAATGTATAAGAAATACCACTTTCTTTTGCAGCATTATGCATCACTACTCTGCTAACCGTTGCAACTTTATGGGGTAACGCCAATTCAACACTACCACGTGTCAATTACATCAAAGCTGTCGATGTTTACTTGCTGACGTCATTTGTTTTCGTGTTGTGTACACTGATAGAATACGTCATAGTTTTGAATTGTGAGAAGGTTATCATACGATCCAAACGGAAAAAGCCGGATGCCAAAGAGGTTTGTAAACATTTCATCATCATTAAGATGTCCTTAAGGTTACTGTAACTGTTCAGACGACAAATTTTCGATTTTTGGTTTTTGTCATAATCTGATGGTAAAAGTATTTGAGGACTGTTTAAACCAACTCACTTCCAGAAATAGTCACAATTACTTGGACATTTGAGCATTTTAAAAGGAGCAATACTGTTTCTCAAAAAGTGCGGGAATATACATAAGC
>REGL01001581.1:48590-63869 GCA_004194395.1 Aurelia aurita complex sp. Pacific
AAAAAACGCCTCAAAATTAGAGTGAATCCTGAATTAGGAAAACTCTAGAAGAACATTGTGAATAGACAAACTATTTTTAGTCATTTGTGATAACTGTAAATTTGAAATTTTATAAGAATTTTCTTTCAATCTTAACTTATAGGAAAAGGACTCCAGTGATAACAGTGCTTTTTGCACTGATAGAAAATCCTGTATAAAAATTCGATTTGTTATTTACTATTATTATTATAAAGGTGTTTGTTTCAGGAAATTGTTTTTTTATGTTGATACCATGTTTGTCTTTCCACAAACATCGTTTTTGTGGCGCAGTGGTGCAATCCTCTGACTTTGAGGCACGTACAGTCACGCGGACAGGGTTCGAACCCAGTTAAAGCCCACTGCTTGAGTGTCATGACAAGGGGTCGCGGATCTAGTTAGATCTTCTCTACTTCTGTGATCCCAGCACTTGGCGCTAAAAACCGCAACGTCACCGTCTCTTTCGCCATAATTTCTTCTTGAAAGACTTTCTTAATACGATACAAAGTAAATCTTGAACTTCCAATTTCCATCCATAGGATAACAGTTCGTGGATCATGTCGACTTGACTTACGAAGTTACCCAATGGACACACAAACTTGTCAATTTGGAGTGGAAAGTTGTAAGTATCTCTCTCCAATAACTTAGACATAATCCCAAAATCTATCTTTATCAGCTATATATACAGGGTGTCCCAAAAACTGTTGTGCCCCGTTTGCGAGGTGGCTGTGGAGGAGCTGTAACTTACATTGTGCCAATTTTTTTCACGGCTGCATAGGACAGGCTTCAATTCAGAGTTTCGAGACGTTGTTTGAGTCAATCTGACAGATGGTTGCTGATTTATGCCACAAGATACGCAAAGTAAGTTGTTACTTCAAACACAGCACTTCCTTTGTGCTCCAGCAATTTCAAAATGAAGCAGATTTTGAAGGAATCTGTTTTAGCGCTGTGTTTACATTGTTCTGCATTTGTAAATAGGTAAAAGTGTTCTTCAACTATATTATAAGATAACACTTTGAACCCTTTCCTATGCAACTGTATAAAAATGGAGACAATCAAAAGTACAGCTCCTCCATCCACATCACCCACACAAACGAGGTAACAATTTTTGGGACACCCTGTAGTATTATTAGTATTATCCAAATCGTAACGTTCTTTCTGGAGCTGTTCTTGAATTATCTAATTTTCTCCTCAGACGCGTATACAGAAGAAGACATGGTTTACAAGTGGTGGGGAACGCCAGGTCTCAAGATCATTGACTCTGAAATGGCACAATATGAGCTGCAACATTTTAAAACTGTAGCAACTTATATTGAATATGCAGCAGGTAGGTTTCCAGGGTTTTTGAGTAATATACATCATGCTATTGGTTCAAAACGATGTTAGTGTCAGGATTTAGCTGAGGAACTCAAAAGAAGGGTGCTTGGACACCTGTATCTAATTCGGTTATATTTGCTGCTGTTTCATTCCTTTTGTCTCTCGTTGTCTTCGAGTGGTGCAGTGGTGTAATCCTCTCCTCTGACACTGCAATCAGGCAGACAGGAAGAGCAGTCAGGCGGCCAGGGTTCGATCCCAGGTAAAGCCCCACCACTTGAGCGTCATAACAAGGCGTCGCAGAATCGATCAGGTCTTCTCTACTTCTGTGATTTCAGCGCTTAAACACCAACCTCACATTCACCTTCACAAACTGGGATTGGCCTTAGTGTTTCGCTTTAGTCCTGTGAAGAATTAACTCCCAGGTATTCATATGTTTGAAAACCTGGTGGTGTGAAGCATCTATTCTGCGAAGGCGCACAAACACACAGGAATACTCTCAATCTAAATGAATGTCTTTCATGATAGGCAACTATTCAATCCTGAAATCGGATTTCACCTTCAAACGACGCATTGGAAGCTCAATTCTTCAAATCTATGTTCCAACGATAGCACTTGTTTGTGTTTCATGGATATCACTATGGATTGATCAGGACTCAACTTCAGCCAGGATTTGTAAGTATCATGTAAAGTTAAAAGACGACTCTGCAACAACAACGGTAATTAATAGCTGAAAAAACTGAATTTTTTTTGCAAGACATACCACACAGCTGATGACAGCATATGCCCCAAATCTTTTAAAAGGCGGTGTAAAATCTATCACATTACAGCCTTGAAGAAGTCCTGCATGGCAGGACGAAATATTGGCAAAAAATAAATTCATCATATTTGCTGTTGTTTTTTGTCGCATTGCGGTGTTTCTGCCTTTTAACTTAGTAAAATCTATTCCCACTTTCTTTAAATTGAATGGCTTCAAAGGAGCTTTAGGTTCTTCGCTGTAATTCTATGTGAACCTTTTTGATATTTCGATCATTTTCAAAATGGTGAAAAAATGATCAAAATCACAAAATCTGCCTGTATTAAAACAAACTTTATCCACCAGTGCCTTGGTATTGAAATAGATATTGCATTGGTTACAATCTTTCTGGTTTAGATTTAGTTCAAAAAGGTTTTGAGATGATCTGCTTTGAGATTATCTGAGTCCCTTTTCCCTTGTATTGCAGTCACGCATACCTTATGTGAGATGGGGTGTGAGATTCGATAAATGTTGTAGTTTCACTCTTACTGAAGAACAGCATCAATTCAATTCAATTCAATTCAACGAGACGGGCGAAAGTTCAAGGTTTTTGTGCAGCAAGGCTAACCTGATGTTAACCAATTTTCTCCGCAGGCTTAAGCATAACAACTCTGCTGACATTATCAACGATTTGGGGAATGGTAAACTCGCAATTGCCACGAGTATCTTACATCAAAGCAGTCGATCTCTTTTTCTTGGTTTCATTTTGTTTTGTCTTTCTCACTCTCGTGCAATATACCCTCGTTTTGAATTTGTCATCAAGAGCACGTGCAGCAAAACATCGTAAGAAAGATAAAGATGATGATGATGACGATGATAACCGTATAACAAAAGTAAGTGTTGATCTGAGTCCTTTGTCTTTACGTTCTTTGATATGAGCTTTTCGCTCAATTAGGATTCATAATACTGATCTGAAAATGCTTGTCCTAATTAGGCTCGTACGAAAGTATAGCAACGAAGTTTTGCCTCAATTGGACATCTCACATACACCGAGACTATCATTGTCCTTACGTCAAGAAAGGACCATCGAATGCACTGCACAGAGACAAGATAACTTCACAGTATAGGCCAACATATTGACGTAGGAGTGGGGCTGCACAGGCACCGTGCCCTCCTGAATTTTTGCTGCCCTAATTTAACATCAAAATGCCCATTTTCTACAGCCTTTTTAAGTTAAATAAGTGCCCCCTTGGTTCTAAAGTGGTCCTTCTAAGGGCCGTGCCTCTGCAAATGAGAGCTGCTTCATACGCACCTGAGTTAGCCTCCGTGCAGACTCTACTGATTCCCTGGAGAGAAGTGAGGTTCCTCCTCCCTCACTTCTCTTCAGGGAATCAGTAGAGTCTGCACGCAGGCTAACCTGAACCACCATAAACGGTTAATTAGGGTCTAGTGTGGCAAGATGGGTCATTTGACTTTTCGCTTTTAAAATTGAGTTACAGTTTTTTGGTTGCAAACTTGCAGCTTTATCAATACAAAAAATTGCTTTTGTTCATGACGGAAATTGATTTCTTCACTTTAACCACTATATCATAATCTACCCTACCCTACCCTACCCTACCCTACCCTACCCTACCCTACCCTACCCTACCCTACTATACACGTATTTTTTATGAGAAACAGCTCTTATAAGAAACAGTAGGCTCAATTTTTTGAAAGTGAAGAAACAATCCTACCTGAATTTAAAAGCCAAGAAACTTTTGTAATTTGCAGTTTTACTTTTCGCAGCGCACTCAAAAATGTTTTGATACCGTACAGTTATAGCAACTGTTTGCACATTATTTTAAGTGCGAATTATGTTATTTACTTGTCTTGAGATGATCTCACTAATCAATTTGGGAGAACTAAATTACTTTACACAATGCCCCAAAAATTTAAGAAACTGCCTACAAGCCCCGAACCTTAGTTTCTTATAGAAAATACTTGTAATATATTCGTTCTCTCAATCAACAGGCAATTCCTTTGGAGACAAGTTTTGATGGTTCAAATGATGGGGGAACAGATTCATCTCGAATGACCGAATTAGAAGCAATCCATTGCCCAGGGTCGAGAGCACATACAAATGTAAGGCAGCGTGCCAAATTTAAAAAAGAAAAGAAAGAGAAGGTGTTTCAAGTTAAAAAGGAAGAAGTTTTGGAAACATCGAAAATCGATTTAGCTGGAAGAGTTTTACTTCCCTTCAGTTATATGATGTTTAATTTATATTATTGGATTAATTATCTTGCTGACGAAGAGGTGAAGAAATTCCCAAGATAATAATCAAGAGTGGCAGAAATCCCATGATGATAAACATCTCCAGTCACTGCACTGTTTTATTGTTGCATTCTGTTATTGTTGCTGATAATTTCAAGTTAACCACAGAATGTTAACTATTTCTTTTATTATCAAGGCAGTTTCCGTAATAGCTTCGTCAAAATTATAGATATCTAGTTTGCATTCATTCTTCAGTCTCTAAACAACTTTCACTCTTAAATATTTGCCTGGGACGTTTCAGATAAAATCAAAATAAATTTTGAAAATAAAAAAAACTAAACACACTCGTGCGGCGGGTATGACCAGTCAGTATTCCTTCGATCTATTTCTTTGCCTTGATAGAAAGTTGCAGCAAACCGCAATAAAACTAACGGCATACATGTCTTCAGGGCTCAAAAAAACGAAATAGCGTGGGAGCGGCGCTACCGGGAAGGTAGCTAAAATGCTTAAATTTTCCAGGAAGGAAGAAGGGTAAAAGGAAAGAGAAATGGAAGGAAAAGGAAAAGAAAGGAAAGAAATGAAGGAAGGAAGGGAAGAAAAGGAAGGGGACAGAAAGAAGAAGAAAAAGGAAAAGAGTTAGGGGTATACAGGGAAAGAAGAAGAAAGTGCGTAAGAAGGAACGAAGGTACTTAGCTTGCTACCAGGAAGGAAAATATTTTTTGAGCCCCTGCATGTCTTTCAAAATTCTTCAGCTCAAAGGCACAGTGGGTGTTAGAATATAAACAAACAGAAATGGATAGCCTTCTTGATTAGATAGTGCAAAGAAGCTTCCAAGTCACCCTGTTCGAGGAGTCGAAAAAAGACGATCGGAAACATTTCAAAGAGCATAGGTTTCAAATCTTAAAATCGGCATAAAAAGGTGGCTGTAAAAATTCTATGACCTATTTCTTCCAGTTGAATGCCTTGAAAGAAACGTTAGCTACTTACCTATAATTCTACCATTGGACTTTTAAGAAATTTTGAACATTTTTTGAAATTACAGCGTAATCTATATTCTAACTCATTTGGGGACGTGACGTCATCAAATTTCTAAATCATAAACCAGAAGAGTGATAGATTTTTGCTTGATACCATATTGTAGATATTCATAAACAATGGTTTTCTCCTAAATTATTTCAAGTTACGTCAAACAGATTAGAAATTACGATGGTTTTAAGTTTTTTTGAAAATTTTTCTCGAATTCTTGAACAAGAAGGAAAACACTCAAAATTTGGAACCTATGCTATTTCAAAGAGCGCAAAATGTGAAAACAAGCAGAAAGGATTCATTTTATCCAAGTGATTTTGGAAACCCTTCCAGGCAAACCCTACATAACCGATAGAGAATCTATTAACATTTACAAACGGCAGAATGATACGTCACAAGCAAAAAGGCAGGTTTTGGCTTTGTAAAATGACATTTGAAATCTAGCACAACAAAGAAAACAAAGACAATGAGAACTCACGATAATCAGTGTCTAAATCGTAGCTGCGGATCGTCTATCGCAGCCACTGCGCTGCATATACCAAATAAACATCTATGAAAGCTTCTTTGCTTTATTGTAAAGAGCATCTACGACTTTTCCCATATGCTGTACGATTTGTAGCGAGTTTGCATACGTCTTGTCCACTGGTGTATCATCAAATATGATTAGAACTCCAGAGCCTTGGTCCAGAATACCTGCGGAGGAGAAGATATCAATATCAACTAGCGGTCTTTAATCTACAACCAAAGAGTATGCCGAGTAAACATATTTTGGAAAGAAAAGGATAGCAAAATGAAACAAATTCCGCCCCATTAACACTCCTGAATTTCGTTGCACGGCATGGATGAAAAAGGCACCCTTAGAGAAATTCATTCGTGTTGGCAACACAGGCGAAGTAGTCCCAGCAAGGGTAAACACGGAACGAATACCGAAAATAGCGGCTCTACTCGAATACCAATTTTATCCCAACGACGATAAAAAGTTCGCAATGTGAAATTATGCTTCAAATAAATTTTGAAATTATACCTTTGGCATGAGTAGAGGGCGGCATTTGATTGTTCTAAGAATTCTATCTTTATTGTTTAAAAATTTTTCAAGAACCTTAACCAAAAATGATACGTAGTTTGCAGGATTTTATAAATGTGTATGTAATGCTTAGACTGATTACATGTTCGTAGTTATCGCTATTGATAGACTGATGGACGCTCCAACTACAACTCATGAACTTTCACATTGAAAATTAGGACAAAATTGTTTTCCTCGATTTCATGTCCGNTTCGCAGCGCACTCAAAAATGTTTTGATACCGTACAGTTATAGCAACTGTTTGCACATTATTTTAAGTGCGAATTATGTTATTTACTTGTCTTGAGATGATCTCACTAATCAATTTGGGAGAACTAAATTACTTTACACAATGCCCCAAAAATTTAAGAAACTGCCTACAAGCCCCGAACCTTAGTTTCTTATAGAAAATACTTGTAATATATTCGTTCTCTCAATCAACAGGCAATTCCTTTGGAGACAAGTTTTGATGGTTCAAATGATGGGGGAACAGATTCATCTCGAATGACCGAATTAGAAGCAATCCATTGCCCAGGGTCGAGAGCACATACAAATGTAAGGCAGCGTGCCAAATTTAAAAAAGAAAAGAAAGAGAAGGTGTTTCAAGTTAAAAAGGAAGAAGTTTTGGAAACATCGAAAATCGATTTAGCTGGAAGAGTTTTACTTCCCTTCGGTTATATGATGTTTAATTTATATTATTGGATTAATTATCTTGCTGACGAAGAGGTGAAGAAATTCCCAAGATAATAATCAAGAGTGGCAGAAATCCCATGATGATAAACATCTCCAGTCACTGCACTGTTTTATTGTTGCATTCTGTTATTGTTGCTGATAATTTCAAGTTAACCACAGAATGTTAACTATTTCTTTTATTATCATGGCAGTTTCCGTAAAAGTTTCGTCAAAATTATAGATATCTAGTTTGCATTCATTCTTCAGTCTCTAAACAACTTTCGGATAAAATCAAAATAAATTTTGAAAATTAAAAAAACTAAGCACACTCGTGTGGCGGGTATGACCAGTCAGGCATACATGTCTTCCAAAATTTTCAGCTCAAAGGCACAGAGGGTGTTAGAATATAAACAAACAGAAATTGATAGCCTTCCTGATTAGATAGTGCAAAGGAGCTTCCAAGCCACCCTGTTCCAGCAGTCGCAAAAAGACGATCGGAAAAATTTCAAAGAGCATAGGTTTCAAATCTTGAAATCGGCATAAAGAGATGGGTGTAAAATTCTATGACCTATTTCTTTCAGTTGAATGGCTTGAAAGAAACGTTAGCTACTTACCTATAATTCTACCATTGAACTTTTAAGAAATGTTGAACATTTTTTGAAATTACAGCGTAATTTATATTCCAACTCATTTGAGGACGTGACGTCATCAAATTTCTAAATTATGAACCAGAAGAGTGATAGACTTTTGCTTGATACCATATTGTAGATATTCATAAACAATGGTTTTCTCCTAAATTATTTCAAGTTGCGTCAAACAGTTTAGAAATTACGATGGTTTTAAGTTTTTTTGAAAATTTTTCTCGAATTCTTGAACAAGAAGGAAAACACTCAAAATTTGGAACCTATGCTATTTCAAAGAGCGCAAAATGTGAAAACAAGCAGAAAGGATTCATTTTATCCAAGTGATTTTTGAAACCCTTTCAGGCAAACCCTACATAACTGACAAGAAGTCTTCTAACATTTCCAAACGGCAGAATAATACGTCAAAAGCAAAAAGACAGGTTTTGGCTTTGCAAAATGACATTTGAAATCTAGCGTAACAAAGAAAACAAAGACAACAAAGAAAACAAAGAAAACAAAGACAATGAGAACTCACGATAATCAGTGTCTAAATCGTCGCTGTTGATCGTCTATCGCAGCCACTGCGCAGCATATGCCACATAAACATCTATGAAAGCTTCTTTGCTTTATTGTAAAGAGCATCTACGACTTTTCCCATATGCTGTACGATTTGTAGCGAGTTTGCATACGTCTTGTCCACTGGTGTATCATCAAATATGATTAGAACTCCAGAGCCTTGGTCCAGAATACCTGCGGAGGAGAAGATATCAATATCAACTAGCGGTCTTTAATCTACAACCAAAGAGTATGCCGAGTAAACATATTTTGGAAAGAAAAGGATAGCAAAAGGAAACAAATTCCGCCCCATTAACACTCCTGAATTTCGTTGCACGGCACGGACAAAGAAGGCACCCTTAGGGAAATTCATTCGTGTTGGGAACACAGGCGAAGTAGTCCCAGCAAGGGTGAACACGGAACGAATACAGAAAATAGCGGCTCTACTCGAATACCAATTTTATCCAAACGACGATAAAAAGTTCGCAATGTGAAATTATGTTTCAAATAAATTTGGAAATTATACCTTTGGTATGAGTAGAGGGAGGCATTTGATTGTTCTAAGAATTCTATCTTTATTGTTTAAAACTTTTTCAAGAACCTTAACCAAAAATGATACATAGTTTGCAGGATTTTATAAATGTGTATGTAATGCTTAGACTGATTACATGTTCGTAGTTATCGCTATTGATAGACTGATGGACGCTCCAACTACAACTCATGAACTTTCACATTGAAAATTAGGACAAAATTGTTTTCCTCGATTTCATGTCCGAATATTGAAACCATAGCAACACTGTATGAAAAGCTGAGTGCTCCAGGCAATGACGGATGGGCCAACGTTGTCGGCTAAGGCCTTAGATTCAAGTTTTCAGTGATGTTAGCCATGAACAAAAGCCCCAAGTATCCAGATGAATGTTTCCTCAATCCCAGAACTAAAAAACCTTTCACTTTAAAACAGGAGTTCCTCATTTTTAATGCAACTTAGCTTCCATGAGCTTCACCGCAGCAATGACAATTTCCAACTGTCTATTGCTGCAATGACTACGCCTCTGCTTCTTTTGTGAAGCGCACAGACAAATCTGTGCGCGGATCTGTGCGCGGCCGTCTCAATTTTTTTATGTGAAAGTCCTGAAGTCCCAGTTTGAGCAAAAAATCCAATTCAATTTAAAAAATGTAAAAAGTGTATAAAAAGTGTTATTGTTGTTGTTGCGATAGCTGTCGTATAAAATATCAGACATAAAACTGAACTGAACTTACCATTAAGTTTCTTATCCAAAATCATCTGTGATAACTTCTTCTCGACTACATTCTGTAAAGTGGAAACGTGAATTTAATGATTGGGGTATCTAATTGGTATCCTTTTATCCTGTCTTATCCGTATAGTTTTTCATATGCCAGCTATTTCATTCGTTTTAAATCTTTTCCAGGGTAAAAATTTCAATCTAAATTCCCTGCCACCCAATAAATTTTTCATTGCTCTCAAAGCCGCACCCTGTCTTGAAGCAGAAATTCGAGTGTTTATTCCTTGATTTGGACTTCGAAAACAGAAATTATACCAATTCTATGGTACGATTATTTTGGGGGAGGCCCTACGAAATGGGGGGTTTTAAAAAGATAAAAAAGCTAGACTACCAACTATTTGAGCAACTGATTTTGTAAAACAAGCGCTGCAAGAGAATAATGGGCAGCTACGAATTTTCTTACTCAAAAAAGAAAACTGAGAGGATATTTGAAGAAAAGGACCCCGAACAAATGAGATATTCAATTAAATTATTGAGAAAACTACATCTATTTGAATAGGTCTACATACCAATTGAAGCTTAATAATCTGAGCAATATGATTGACCTGTTAGAAAAAATAAACTTGTAAGAAAAAAAGAGCATAAAATTGAACAAAATACTTCAGTTTGACAAGAAAACAGTATTTAATGCTATTTCTACTCATACTCCCCTAATACCTCATGAAAACTTAACTAACAAATGAAATATTTTGCTCTTCCTTGCAGTGTAAAATACGGGGTAAATTTATTCAGCTTTCAAAGCGATTTTGTCCATAAATTTTACCGGGATACGTAGTAAAATTATAGATTTACAAGGATTTACATCAGCTAAAAATGAAATCTCTATTCTCGTTGCTTATATCTTTTTAATCTATATTCCGATTCTGAAAACAAAGAACTTAACATGCAAGAAAATAAAACTTAGAGCTTTGGTGCAACAAATAAGGAAACGGAACCGCCACTGTGGTAACATGAAAAACAGTTTTATTCTCAATTCATGCCACTTTTGCTCATTAAACAAACAAAAAATTAATCTTCCTGTTAATTTCTGAATATTTGATACAAACCTCAACACGTGAAAATGGCTCAATTATTCTGCAAAGATTCTGCTCCAATAAATTGTCATAAAGTTTGTCGATATGTCTCTGAAATGGAATTGAAGCAAAAGTAATCTTCAGAGCAACTGTAAGTAAATAAGTCTAGAAGTTTCAGACTATCTGAAGGATGTCTAAAAATTGTTTCCGATGCTAAAGGGACCTTTGCAACCAGCATACCTTGTATGTGCATCTCTTTGTTGTCGGCCATTTTAATGGTCCACTAAAATAGCCAACAACAAAGAGATGCACTTGCAATGTATGCTGGTTGCAAAGGCCCCTTTAAATAAAATATCGAAAATAACGAACAACAAAGAAGCTTCATCTAAATAAAATCCTCACCAAAGGATCCTAAATTAATTTTGGACACAACAATCTTGGAAATACGTTTTAAACTCAACAAAGTTACAAGCCATGAAAGAAGTTTGTGCGAAAACTGAAAAAAGAACCCTCGATAAAGAAGCTTCACGGTCGAAGTAAAATTGTTAATTTTTATGCAGCCTTGTTCCAATTCTCGTTCAATTAGTCAGGCAAACTTCAATAAGTAAATTACTCTCCAAACCACGGTCCAGAAAAAGGTCCAACCTTTCTCCGGATGCCAGTTTCGCTTGTTAACCTTCCTCGTTTTATCTTGTCAAGATTACTAGAATTTTCAAACTCCTCACGTCGTTTATAACCCAGTTGCTGTAGCCAAAATAACCCAAACCTTCCTAAACATGCCACGAACAAGCAAAAGCTTATTCAAGCTCACAGCCGTAGAGCTATAACATTTTCTAGACCAAGCTCCGTACCCCTTGCAGTTTCTTCTGAGACTTCTGACCAGCACCTTATCGTCCAGATATTTTTCTACTCACCCTAATAACTGGATCAGCAGACAGCTCTGTTTTATACTTGTTAAGAGTCTAGAAGAGAGGCAATCATGATCTCAATAGACGGCATTTTGAAAACAATTATTCCTTTATCCTTATTGCCCGAGTCTTTACTATAAGGCATTAATGAACAAGGAAACTAAATATAGAGGTATATATGGTAAGTCTACAGTAGACCTTTTAGCTATTCATGCATCTTTCATCGCGGAGTTGGATTGAGTGGCGCTAGAACTTCCATCACTATTGTTCACATTTGAAAACTCTAAAAATGTATAAATTATCGTTCTATAGACCTTATCGTTATTCTACAAAGAGCCAGGATCGAGCGTTATTTCTGTACATTTTTATACACGAGGTTCGATCGAGTGGGGTTGGAGCTTCTATCACTATTGTGCAAATTCGAAAATTCATCAAAATGTATCAAAATGTCGTTCGATTCGAACGTTGTTGAAGAACAACTAATAGGTCTGGTCAGATTCTTTTTTAGAATAGCTAAAAGTATGGCAAAGAAGACCTCAACGTTTACTGAACATCTAGAAAAACTTAGCGTGATTTGGATAAATAAATGAACACCACTAATCGGTCAGAAATTCAAGAAACAATCAATAAATAAATCAACAAATAAATAAATCAATAAATAAATCAATCAATCAATCAATCAATCAATCAATCAATCAATTTTTGTTGACATAATGATAATAATCAACGGTAACACCCTAGGCAAAAATTGAAGTTCAAGCAATCAATTAGACTTGCCCCAAGTCTACTTTCTTACTCCGTCTGACCGTTCCCTACACGGCAGTTCCTGGATCCACCATTCCAACATTCCGTAAAGCCCTCTGTTCCATTACGGAAAATTGGAATGGCGGATCCGGGATATATGGGAAAGGGATCGGTAAGACGGACTCCAGGAAATAGACTTGGGGAATTCTAGCAATCAATAACCACTTACGTCTTGGCACTCCAGCAGTGATCTATGCTGACTAGCAGTAGCTACACTTTTCATGGCATCAATTGGATTTCCAGCATACCTCAATGCTAGTTTACCACTAACAATCGATTGAACATCTTCTGGGCTATCAAATAAATAAAGTTGGTTGATTAAATCTCCTACTCCATTTACTCAAAAATGCTAACTATATAAGTTAAAGATTACCATGATCCTTTGCGGTCACAAGGTCGACTAATTCGGCACGCAAAGGATGACAGTTCGCAAGGGGTCTTTAAGACAAACTCATTGCTGTACATTTCAAGTCTAACGAGAAATAGCAATTGTCTCGAACACAAAATTATAAACGAAACGATTATGTCTGCTGAGAAACAAATTAGCCCTGCCAATTAGAGGCGTCTTTTGCCGTCTTTTAAGTCAGGGAGGGGTTTATTAGAGAGGGGGCTTATAAGAGAGTGGGCTTGATAGAGAGGGGGTATATAGAGCTTTTACGGTAGTTAATCGACGTTTCACAAGTTCGTTTTCAAAACTGATGTAATGTCGCATAAAAAGAAGCAATTTTGACGAAGAAGCCAACCAGCATCTCCAAGACTCATCAACGCCTGTGTTATCAAAGCAAAAGCTGGAAGATAGGATACCTGTTTAACATGATCTTGCTCAACAACATATATTTCAATGCAACAATTGCCTTTGGGTTGTCTATTGAATCGTAGCCCTGAAAGAAAAAGCTGTGTCAAACAGGGTTGAAACTAAATGGATACAACCATTTAATGCCATGAATATAAACGAAAGATTAGCGTTACGAATTCTCCTTATTCTCATCAAAAGACATTACAAGCGAATTCTTAAGAAAATAATTCCATGGGGAATATCTAAGTATATGTAAAAATTAGCCAGAATATTCGATAAATCAAAACTTTCATTTGAAAATGGCAAAGAATTCACATTCAGTCAAAAAATTACCTCAAATGCTTCGTAGAAATAGGAATATGCTGTTTTGAAATCGTTTTCCTCTGCGTGCAGAATTCCTAAGAAAGAAACAGCGTAAGACTTTACAGTGTAGCAAGGAAATAGTGGTGTCATGAACAGAACTTCAGAACAAAGTATCGAAAGACTTTCCACACATACAACTCAGATCTGTCTAATTTATCAATGGTTTATGTTGAAGTATTATTCAGTAAAACCTATTGTGTTGTGAAATAAAGTTGAAGGCATTCCTTTTACAGCTATCAAGCCATGATCTAAAGGGATATTCCAGCATAAATGCTGCCAAATGTAAAATACTTTTACTATACACGTATTTTTTCATAAGAAACTTGCCATAAGAAACTCAACTCTCAGATCGGCAAAAAATCATGAAACTCTAGTAACATAACTTAAGAAACTATTTATTTTGATAAAGGAAATCCTTGACAAATTTTCATTTTACTTTTACTTGTTTCCTGTATCATATTACTCCTAAGTTACTTGAGCAATGTCTAAACATTGGAAAGGTTTAAAAAATCTTGTTTTGAACTGTTTACAAGGTAACAGGTAGCGAACATGAAGATTGTTATGGTACCTCTAAGAATCTCGCAAGAAACTCCGAGTACTGAAAATTTGATAATTTTAAAAAAACTTTCAGTACTGGCCCAAATTCTTAGTTTCTTATAAAAAAAATTTGCATACTCATAAACTTACCTGACTGAAGATCGAGTGAAGCCTGTGAATGGGAAAATTCATGTCATAAATCACACAGATAATTCATGGGACATATAAAAATGAAGAACTATCAAATACAGTTTGGGGCATATTTGGCGATTTTTATCAAAGTAATGATGAATGATGTAAAACACTGTGTGCTCTACTTTCCTGCCTAGATAAATTTTCATGCATTTACACAAGGCAATAACACAGCAACTCATATTCAAACTCAGCAGCTCAACTCATACAACAATTGAAAATCACAAATTGAAGTGACAAAATGGATAATAAAATAAAACACAATTATGACTCTTATGAAATAGTAATGGTTTCAACTGCTGCAACAAATCATTTGAAGATTTTTACCTGAAGTTTTGGAGGGCAGTAAATTGCATTTGCTGTTGTTCTTGCAGAAGTCAGGGCAGCCCTGTAAAACAAGAGGAATTCAAGATAATGCAGCCCATGCCTTGTTCCAACTCCAAATGGAGCAAATTCAGTATTTGAAGAAGATAATTTCAAAATATAGGATTATTCACAGCATGCAAGAGCAGGCAGCAAGTGTCTTGTAATGCTATCTTCAATGCTACCAAATATTATTCAATATGCATAGTTACTTTAAGGAAAAAACTTCTACCAAGTAAATGTTGGTCAGGTCCTAATTGTTTTGTTTCTGCTCTGTTAAAAACAGCACACTTCCTAAAACCCAATATGATTCAATCCAGTATCAGTCCCACTTCAAACCTTTCATCATTGTTAAGCTAAAGGTATTTCTAGCGACTTCGGTGTTTAATACTTCAAACAAAGCTAATGCCCTAATGATGAGGTTGGGATTTGATTTACAATGATAGAATTTTAGAAGTTTTCAAGACCTTGAAACATCTCAACCCATCTTTCATGCGTGATATTTTCAAAATAAGATCTTCCAGATATTCATCACGAAATCCGTACGACTTACAACATTATAGACCAAATCAAGTCACTTTTGGTTCAAACAGTCTTCGATTACTAGGACCTCAAATCTGGAATGCATTGCCAAATGAAACTAAATCTGCCGACAACTTAAATTCTTTTAAACGCATGATAAAACAATGGAATGGACCAAATTGTAAATGCAATGCTTGTCAACATTCACCCGAATTTTAGAAAAT
>REGL01001581.1:64515-75663 GCA_004194395.1 Aurelia aurita complex sp. Pacific
ATCTCATCAAGTCATGTGCAAAGATCAAACAAATTTAAAATTTCGTTTTTGCTTCCTCACACACCTTCTTTCAATAAAATTGAAGATTAATTTAATGAAACATTCTTACCTCTAATGCCTGCCTCAGAAAGGATCTCTTTTCTTCTTTTGCCCATTCAATACATTCCATGCAGAGTTGCACCTGTTGAACAATATTTAGAATCATTAGTAAATGGTGGACAAAAAAATCTGGTAAATGGTTGCATCAAATATAAGTTCAAATTATTGCAACTTCCAACACCTCTTGAATTATTGATTATGAGTATAATGTACTACTACTTACAGTAGCACTATTAGATTCAAATCCATTTCCACTACAAACACTTTTTCCCTATGTACTGTAGTGATGAGAAAATTAAAAAAAAAGTGATAAAAAATTTCCTTCTTGTGTCTTTGCTACTTCATGTGATTCATATCTCCAAGCATAAGAGTGGCATACACGGGGAGGATATGAAACATACAAAAACAGCAATAAAAATGCAAGAAAGAAATGTTGGTGTTATGCAATCTAATTTTCTTCAATATCTGTTCCTCTTCTGATCTTATTTTTCTAATTCATTGTCTTTTTAGTCTCTTGCAATGGTATAAAATGGCTATAATTCAGATATTCTTTAACTGAAACTGTTCTTCTTATCCAAATTTCAACTGGTTTATTGCTTCTTAGATCTCTTAGCTAGAATGATATTATACTCACTGCAGCATTATTTGATTCAACATCAATCTCCAAAAACAAATCAACTAAGTCCCTGACCAATTTTGCTGCCTTTGCTTTTGATATGCATTTTAAAAATGGTCTTGTCACTTTTACCAATTTGCTCAGCTCTGAGAAAGGAAGAACAATATTGTTACTTGTTGCATCAAGCTTTGTTGCAGTATTTCAAGAATACAGGAGGGATTGGAATGAATCAAACTTGTTGCTAGCTCAAACCCCAAAGTATTTGTGACCTTCCATGCATTTTCTGAGCATGGAAATATTGTATAAGCAATTTGAAATTATGAAAAATCTTTGATTTTGAAAGTAAAAACAGGCATAAAAAGATGACAATGTTTGTTTGCGTGTAGTATGTCGTAGGCATATGGATCAAGTATTCTTTAATAAAACCACAATGTACTGAGAAATTGATAAAACAGAGGCATGTATGCCTTGATCAAATCACATAGAAGCCTTTCCAGTGACTATGCCCACATGAAGCATCTCATCTTTCGCAAGGGCCAAGGCACACATCTTTAAATGTCATTTACAGGATCTATCCAATTTTTATACAACCATCCTGGTCTCAAGGACTTTACAAATTCCAATTTTGCTGAAAGTCTAAGGCAACATGAAAAATCATGTAACTACTATTCAACTCTTTCAACTATCAATCAAACTTTATTCATTGCATTTCATATCCTAGCACTCTGTGAAAGTGTTAAATTTCTCAGAATCTTTGACAAACCCAATAGTTTCACACCAAGGATCATGATATGGAGATAAAGTTGCCTTCAACTCACCATCAGCTTTGCCATGACGTGAATATAAAGAGCCAAGTTTCAAAATGGCAGCTTCCTGTTCTTTCATTGATTCTTCATCATTTGTTTGTGCATTTTTTTGAACTGTAAGAGAAAGTCATAAACAGAATACAACAAGAAGTTATGTAATTCTTTGGAGATAGCTTTGAGAAAGTTCTTTTTCTTAAAGAAAGGCAACAGGCAGGATATGACATTTTGATTGATTACGCAAAAATGAAAATAGGGCATATCAATGATCAAAACTGTTTTGTTCTGTCTCTGACTAGACTCTAGTCGGTCTCTTTTAACTTAAACTCTTTTTCTGTGCTCAAAAATAAAATCCTGGCTATATTGTCTCTCTCCAATTCTTCTTCTCATGTTAAGTTTTAAATGTGAAATTTAAGCAGAATTTTGGAATATCCTTCTTTGTATGAAGCACTTTTTAATCGTTATTTTCTTTTCTATTTAATTTTTTGGTCCAAATCGATATATCGAGCAGAGCAGCACGCTCTGTGTACTTGGATTTTGGAGCCTTTGCGACTGGTTACACAAATAAATTTTCACATCATTAACCACACGTATTGAAGTATTAATTACCGATTATTTCAAGCATTTCAATCGCTTTTTGCGGCGAAGTGGCGATGAGATGTTCAGCTTTCTCTAAACTTGCTGTGGCAGCCATGATTGTCTTTTCTCTTCAAAATGCTGAAAACCTCGAGTCGAGTTGGGTCCTGAATGGGAGAGAGGCAAATTCAAAATTTAAGAATGGATAGCAACACAACAACAACAACAATAACTAAAACAGTAAGAAGAAAGAGATGTCAGTTTCTGAGCTTGTTTTGCCCGTTCTGCGTGGATAATCTTGGAGAGCTTAGCAAAAATGCATGATATGAGTAACCTTCCTTGTGATAAAGTACTGTAAGCTAAAAAGTTGGTAAGTCGTAAGTATGTGAAAGTAGTAGTAAGTAGACTTCGAGACCCACAAAACTAGACCTGGTGCTGGGGCGCCCTTATACCAACCTTACCAAAAGGAACTGATTATGTGATGTGTGGGATACTGTGCAGGCCCGTAGGAAGCGGGGGGGGGGGGGGGGAAGGGGGGCTCAAACCCCCCAATAATGTTTTAAAACAATGGTGCTACGTCACATGAATTAATTAGATGTATTGTTCTCTATTGTTTTGAGAACAATTGCCCCCCCAATCCGAAGCTCCTTCCTACGGCCCTGATACTGTGACTGTGCTGCATTATCTTTCATTGCTGGCAAATTATTATGATGGGGGGGGGGGGCCCTCCATGAGCACCATTCAAAAATGGTATGTTAATTCATTCCCCACAGCCACACAACTGGAAAATAAAACCAAAACTATTATTAGGGATTTTTAACAAGTCAGGCTTCTGTGATAACAAGAAGAAGTGGAGGGATCAAATACATATTGATTTTACATACATGTATGTACAGTAGGCTGTTGCATTTCAAGAAATGCTAATTTTGTAGAGTTTGTCTTTCAGGTGCCATGAGTGCAAAAGTGTCTGTGAGCTCCAAGGAAAGGGTGCTGTCCCCAAAGAGAAAGAAAGATTTCAAAGGCCAACTAATTATCCTAGATGAAGGTCTACCTGGTGGTAAATTGGCAAACGAAGCAAACACTAGGTTTGTTAATAAATCACTCTGACACAAATGTTTTGCTCAAGGTGTGGATTCTTACTACCTTGATTGTATTGTTAACAGTTTTTTCCATCCCAACAATTTAAAAGCCCTTCATTTCCACACCAGATACTATCAAGATATAATATTAAGATAATATTCTAAGCATGTCTTTGTGCTATACAGTTTATCAGAAGCAATGATTTGAAATGCTTAAATTTTTTTATTTCTTCATTTCCATAGGCCTTCATGTGGAAGCAAAAAAGTTAAAGAAAGGGTTAGTAGAAGGCTTTATCTTAAGCTGCTAATTTCCATGATTGTTGGAACATGAACTTGCATCATGTAGCAAATTCATCAACACTTTTGGTGATTGATGGTTAAATTGAGTGAGGAAGAGGACTCTATTTTACAATTGGCTTTTCATATTTGCATTGTTGGACATGGTGGTACTTTATTTTAAGCACCAATCTTTAAATAAATCAGACTTGATATTTTGTATTTTCACTGGGAAATTTAATTCATGCATCATTGATTTTTTTGTAACAATAGATTGCATTCTCTTGTTTTATCACTTTCTAGCCTTCAAGTGGAAGTCTTGAAGTTTTGAAATCAGGTGAGAAAATTTTGTCATTCTTTCCTTCACGAAGACCGATTCCATTTCCTGCCTATCTAATATTTTATTGAAATAGATCAAAACAGAAGGCATCTTACTGTAGTTCATGTACTCAATTTGAACTGCTTATTAAAGTCTGCAACAACTATTAAAATGATAAAAAGGGAATATTGAATAAAAATTTTTAAGAATTCTCAGATTTTGAAAAGTTGAAATTTCATTACAGAGAAAGATGCTGCATCTTCTCAACAAGGAATTTGCAACAATCCTGCAAGACCAGGATCAGGCAGGACAGAGAAAAAACTTCCAACAGTGAAACGAAAAGAAGAAAAGCACTTCACATGCAACAAAGGTAAAAATTATGATATAATGAATTGACAGTGACTTTTTAATATGTTTGATATTTTTTGTTTGACTTCGCTGTGCTTTGATAAAGTATTTCCTAACTTTGTTTTTGTACTTAGCAAGAACTGACATATTAAGTGGCTCAAGGACACTTTTTCTATTGAAGGTTGTAGCTCATTTGATTTTCAGCAAACTAACAACCTAAATGATTTACTGAATACATTGAAATCGAAATACTTTCGACTGAAAAGTTTGGGAGAAAAACTTTGAAAGAGTTTTCATGCACTTGAAACTTTCTTTGTGTAACCCATTGATGTTGGCATAGATATCTTCAAATTGAAGTATCAAGAAGGAGCAAAAAAGAGCCAAGCCATTCTCAGATGCTTTTGAATAATTTCAGGTAACATTTTTTTCGAAACTTTAACCATCAGAAACTTTTGATTTTACTGTCCATGTTTTTCATGCAGATGGATGCCAGTACTGCAGTGATCTTTCATTCAAAATAGAAAAGCTGGCTGTGGACGGCACAAGCATTGGAGATAGTGATTTAAAAACCAGAGAATGTATGGCCCCTAGGGTTCCTCCTTCACAGCCACCAATTGCTGCCATTCCCTCGCAGTTTGATGGAGGGGATACTTTGGAGGAAGGAGATGATTCTGAGACAAGCTCATCTGAAAATGATGATGAGGATGATGATGATGATGATGATGATCAGGGTGGCAATGGAAATCAAGGGACTGCAAATTCATCACAAGCTTCTAGTGTCAGTAAAGCACCGATAGAGCTCCTCAGTAGTGTAAGTGTTCCATTGTAAATAGCCCTAATTAATGGACTCATCATTTTAAACCCATAAACGCGATAAAAACACCGAAATCAGTAGAAAGAAGACTATTAACTCCTGTAAAAGAAACGACAACCAAAATAAGCCTATAACAAGAGAAAAACTGTTAAATCCTGTAAGACAAAACCGAATTAACAGGATTTAACAGTTTTTCTCTTGTTACAGGCTTATTTTGGTTGTTGTTTCTTTTACAGGAGTTGATAGTCTTCTTTCTACTGATTTCGGTGTTTTTATTGCATTTATGGGTTTAATATGATGAGTCCGTTATTTAAGGCTATTTTCAAATTTTGTTCCATTGCACTCTTTTTGTAATTTTAGATGATAAATGGGGCGCTGACAGGCGTATTGGGGAGCTAGGGAGGTGGGCCTAAACAGGGCTGGGAGGATGAAAGTACGACTTTCATTAACAAAGAAGCAAGGAGCAGTACAGAAATATTTGGAAAAGATGGAAAAAGCTGGAAAATCAATAAATCCCATTTTGAAGGAATCATTTAAGAGAAGCAAGGCAGCAACGACCTCCTGTGCGTCATAAATGATGACTTCATACCCTATTCCCCNACAAAACCGAATTAACAGGATTTAACAGTTTTTCTCTTGTTACAGGCTTATTTTGGTTGTTGTTTCTTTTACAGGAGTTGATAGTCTTCTTTCTACTGATTTCGGTGTTTTTATTGCATTTATGGGTTTAATATGATGAGTCCGTTATTTAAGGCTATTTTCAAATTTTGTTCCATTGCACTCTTTTTGTAATTTTAGATGATAAATGGGGCGCTGACAGGCGTATTGGGGAGCTAGGGAGGTGGGCCTAAACAGGGCTGGGAGGATGAAAGTACGACTTTCATTAACAAAGAAGCAAGGAGCAGTACAGAAATATTTGGAAAAGATGGAAAAAGCTGGAAAATCAATAAATCCCATTTTGAAGGAATCATTTAAGAGAAGCAAGGCAGCAACGACCTCCTGTGCGTCATAAATGATGACTTCATACCCTATTCCCCAATAGATTTTCATGTTTCAGACTGATATTTAATTGTTTTTACCTAAAATACGCTTTATGTTTGAGAATGTTCTTTTGCTAACCTTCGACTTTTAAGGAGCATCTGCATGAGTGAGTACCCAAACCTTTGGAGAGTTTGAGCACACAAGCAATGTATTCCAAAATACTTTACATATTCAGCGAAACATTTGGATAAATCTTGCTTACGACAGTAGTAGCCTTTGGTTTCTTAAACGTCATCTATTACCGTTTATTGCAATGAATGGTGCCTTGTAAATAAGGTTGTTTTTCAAAATCTAAATTTTCTTCAACAGTTTCTCGCAGCGTTAATGAAAGGGGAATATCATGAAGCCCAGGATTTATGCAATCAAAGTGAGTGAATTATATAATTGAATTAAGTAACACTGCTGAACTTTGAAACAATGAACATGCAAAAACATCTTTTTTTTACAAGTAACTAAGAATTTTGGCCAGTCCTGAAAGTTTCTTAAGATTATCAGATTTTGAGTGCTCACAGTTTCTTACGAGTGTCGTAAAGATTCCATAACAATCTTCATGTTCACTACCTGTTCCCTCGTGAACATTTCAGAACAAAGTCTTTTCGAGCCTTTCTACTGTTCAGGCATCACCTTCCAAGTAATATGATACAGGAAACAAGTGAAAGGAAGTAAAAATATGTTAAAGATTTCCTTTATACTGGAGTTTCTCAATTTTTGGCGATCTGAGAATTGCGTTTCTTACAGGCAGTTTCTTATGAATAACAATACGTGTACATAATGTAATAGTGTACGCCTAATATTTTACTGTAGAGAGTTCTTTACATTATGATAAGAATTATTGAGCCATACGATATGCTGTACCTTTTCTAAATATGAATTATTAAGCAGAAAAACCACGTTGATGTATGCTAGGCCTGTACTGTAGTTCGGACGTTCTCCTACGTAAGTCACTGATATTTATCTCTTTTAGTTCTAGAAATGGAACCTGATAATCCAACCTGCCTCGAATTCAGATCAACGTTACAAGAGAGGATTGAACAAGGTTAGTTGCTGTTTTGGTTTTTAGCTCCTCATTGGGTCTTAAAGCCTTAAATTACGCTTTGGAAATGGAACTTTTGTGCTGGGACTGGAATTTTGCCAAGAGTAAAAACGATTAACTGGGGATAGTTTGATCATCGTTTGTGTATCTGCAAAAAGTGACTTGAATTGCCTGCAAAATAGGATTGGAAAATGGGAAAATAAGATTTTGGATCCCCTTAAGACCCTCTTATTACAGTGAAGGTGGTGATACACGTATTATTCATAAGAAACCGCTTACAAAAAACTCAAGTTTCAAAACGAAGAAACTCCAGCGCTCGGAAAATATAACTTAAGAAGCTATATGTTTAATTTAAGAATTCCATTGCAAATTTTTACTTATTTTTCACGCATGTTTCCTGTATCATATTACTCGGATGGTATTATGTAGCCTGAACATTGGAAAGGCTGCAAAAAAAACTTTCGCTTTGAAATTTTCACGAGGCCACAACAGGTGGTGAACGTGAGGATTGTTTGCGAAGCTTTCAGGTACTCGTACGAAACTCTGAGCACTCAGGAAAAAATCTGATAATTTACGAAATTTTCAGTACTGTATCTGTGCTTGGATGTCAGGGTTGGAGGGGCATGGCACTTTAAGGGCCCTTTTTTCATAAGAAGGGCACTTTAATATACATCGGATTTAACGGTGAATGTGAATTATAGGAGAAAATAGTGTGAACTGATAGATATCTGATTTCCTTCACGACAAAACAAAATGAGAAGTAAACACAACAAATCAAAAAAGTAGATAGTAACAAAACTTACCGACATGCTGTTTGCATTGGTCTTAGAAAGGGGCAGGATACTGCTTTTTCACTGACGAAATAAATTTAAATTAGATAAATTGTCGTGTTCAGTGATTGGTTTTTACGTTGAACCGCTGGCATACCAAACCTATATTGCGAAAACATTGTTTATAGATGAAGAATCAGATAGCAGCAGTGATGACGACAGTGAAGAAGATTCAGACGATCATGATGATGATGATGATGATTCTGGAGAAGATTCTGGAAACGAGGCTGATGAAGACGCCGAAAGCGATGACGATATTGATGTAGATAAACTGAATTTACTCATGGGTGGTGTACCTATTAAGAAAAAGAACTAACACGAGGTTAAACCAGGTGTTCCAGGAAATATCCGCTTTCAGAGGCCATGAGAAATGGTGTAATCTGCCATATTGCCCCTATCTCTGCGGGTGTGCTCCAGGGTAAGAGTTTATAAGCCCCACTGTTCCCTTATTGTTCCATATTTTGGATCATTTCCCTGCCAAAGATAACAAGAGGTGATGCAAAGAATGTAAAGAAGGCTTTATGCAGGGAGATCATTGCCCCCAAAGGGTTGGTACCCAAATCTTTATTCTAGTTTCTAGTAAAGCAAGTTTCTACGCGATTTTGATTTGGTTTACGTCAAACGTCAAACACTGCATTGGCAACTGCTCAATGTGCAACTTTAAACTAACTGCGGCCTTCTAACTAACGTTACATTTACACCCTTGGTAATTTTCATCTTAGTTGAGAAGCGATTATGATGTTTTCACGAAATTTGCTTTTGTTTTTAACACATTCCATCTCGTTTCGTCACTATCAAACGTAACTTCAAAGTAACGGCCTATGTAGAATATGTATCTCGCAGACAGAATACTTGTGAATAGGTAGTTCACTTTCAGTTTGCGAATTAATGAATAATGTAAAATATTTTAGCATTATCATTCTTCTTGTCTGTTTCATGTGTTGTTATATCGATTTATTATATTGAAAACCTTATACCTACAGTCAAATTTTGTCGCATCGCATCTGCAATGTCTTTGTTTTTCCTTTTAAGCCCTTTTCTAAATTCAGTCTTATTTATAAGTTTTTAGCAGTTGAATAAGGCTCTGGTACCTAGAGTATTGAACAAGATAAACTCGAAATCTTGTTCGTTTGTTGGAAAATCGAACCGTGACAGGTTTTCAAATTCACCTGTTACAATGTTTCAAACAGCAAGCCTTGAATAGATCAATTCAAATATATTCATCATTAGTTATCTATGCAAAGAGCGATAATCAATGCAACTTTGCATTGCAACGTAGGGCAGTTTTGAATTTATCATTGAGCCCCTGTTACCAATACTCCTAACATCCAAGAATCCTGAGTCCAGCTAGAGTCCAGCTTTCTCGAGGAACATTAAGTCAGGGGATCTGGGAACTAAAGCTGAAGAAAAATTTGGCGGGCTTCTCAAGAACAAGATGGCGGATCAAGAAGAAAGCTGTTGGCTGGCAGGAGGGGCTGAAGATGTCAATTTAATGGCGGAAAGGTAAAGCGCAGCTACTTGGAGAGCGAGGTTAACGCAAGGAGAACGTTTTTGAATTAATAGATTAATAAGAGGCGATAGGATTTTAGAATGGGGTGATTGATTTTTTAATTTTTAGGCCGCATAAATAAAATACTGGGACTGGGCTTAATTAATAAAAGTATTATTATTATCCATTTATTCAAAGTAGGCGTATACATAAATAGCTATAGAATACAAGCTTATTCAAGCCTACTACAAAGTAAAATTTTTCAAAAATAGAAAGAAAATATATATGATATATTGCAGAACCGTATGACATACATAAAGTTGTTTTTTTTGGAGTGCAAGCACCTGTAATCTTCCTCGAGTAACTGCCTATTGAATGAATGAAAAACATATTTTTTAGATATATTTGAAGATTTTGATTTACTCATTCATGAAAGTCTACCAATTTTACGCGATCGTCCTTCACTTAATTCCCAGCAGTCCTCAATTCCGTTAGTTTTATTTTAGTTATTGTCCTTTGGGCTTGCCCCCCTCTTTACTTTTCACGTAGGAATTGTAATTACGCACTTTAGTTTGTTGTTTGTCTCTATGCATATAAATATAGCCTCGTGCTTTTGAAAATCTGTATTCTGAAGATGAAGCACAGTGTTTGCTTCCAAACGTAAAACAAAAACATGGCTTAGTATTACAATTAATTAATTTTTTTATCACTGGATCCGTCGAATAATGTCAACTCAACATCTTATGGAAATGTCAAACTGAATTTGTCTCTGCTCTCTGGACTTTGAAATGAAATTTAAAATGATTATCGTCGCAATCTTGGTTCTTCGATTTTTGGTGAAATTACGGTTTCCTGCCAACACTTCAATTTCTGATATATTTGAAACTAATGGTCTTTCAGGGATTCTTAGGAACCCTATTTTTTGTCCTTTTTGACAAAATAAGGAGTGAAAATGCAAACTTATTTTTAAACTGACAAAATATTCTTTATTGTTGTTTTCATTAGGTTTGGCGGAAGACTGGGTAATATTGATGAATCCTCTTTTGATTTAAATGGAACACAAAATAATGATGCTGAACAACAGGTGAAGTCCAGCAATTTTTGTTTCATCTAATTGTTGTAATTATATATTACTGAAATATGATTCTTCATCTTTCCTTTATAAAAATCTATCTGCTTAAGAATAAGAATTAATTAAAGAATACCTAATCTATTACTCCCTAAAACTAGGCAGACAGTTCAGTTTGTAACTCACTCTCCTGTCAGACAATTGTCACACATACATCAAGAGAAAATGTCTGAATAGACGTGTCTGGTGGGAAGCGCAACTTTTTCGCAAATTGTGGAATGGGGAGCAAGACGACAAACATGTTTGCATTTATTTGACACATCCATTAATGAAGGTAATTCAACTTAATCAGTCAAGTTAATTGGCCCAGGGCGAAGGCTCAAATCATTTTTAGAATTTTTCATATCATCCACAATTCATTATCAACACATAAAATTAAGAGTAAACAAGCTATTCGTAATCAACGACAACATTGAATTATCAAGATAGGAGCAAAAACATTTAGAAGTCATGTAATTTAATTGTCAGGGTGAGAAACACCGAGTAAGAAGTATCAATATATCTGACTATTTTGAATATTTCAAATTTGGGGTGCAAAATGGGATTGGGACCCTTGCAAATTCTAGCATCTTTTTGTTTCAAATCATGTGAAAATTAATTTTACCATCATTTAAAAGTTTTATCTTATTTCCATCTGATTTCAGATCTAAAATTTAATATCTTGTTCAGTGCATTCACCTTCATCTCTTTGTCTAA
>REGL01001582.1:10877-25258 GCA_004194395.1 Aurelia aurita complex sp. Pacific
ATTTTGCAATAAACAAAGAGGTGCCCTTCTTATTTTCAGGAAGTGCCCCTTTAGCTTAATGAAAAAATGCCTTTGCAGTGTCGTCTCTCCAAGTTTGAGATGCTTCCTACGTCCCTGAGATGAGCAGAGTGGGACAAAGGTTTTCGTTGCGTTTCACTAAGCTCTACCCTGGGTGCCAGAGACGAAAAACGTGGAGAAAACATGCAAGGAATTCTTTATCATATGGCTCTGTCGTCTAGGGTCAGAGCTTCAAAGGGCAACCAAACGCAATTTCGTAAGAAGTTTCTGTTTTTTGGTATAAGAGCAAATTGCTATTTTCTATATGAGAATGCAATTCCAAATTATCAGAAGTAAATTTTTAATGTATGTTTAATCATAGAATTGAGATATCTTGATATTTTTATAAACATGGAATTAATATAAATTGATAATTTATCGTTGTGATATTAAATGATAGATTTATGATATAGAATTGATAATTTATTCAATATTTTATGTGATAAGTTTACACGTATTTTTTCTTATCAGAAAACGTTCATAAAAACCTGGACTCTCAGATGGCCAAAAAATTAAGAAACATCTCTTTATATTTTCTCACTTGTTTCCTGTATCATATTACTCGGGAAGTACTTGAGTAATGTCTAAACATTGGAAAGGCTTCACAAACCTTGTTTTGAAATGTTCAGGAGAACTTTCAGTACTGGTACTGGCCCAAATTCTTAGTTTCTTAAAAAAAAAATACGTGTGTGCTTTCAATAGTGAAATAAATGAAAATTGGGGAAATTTATATTTGTATTTATATGTTGTTTGTGAAACCCCCCAACCAAACTTTTATTCGCCAATGCTAAAATATGCAATGCAGAATGCCAAGATTCCGCTACTTTGACTTTATATCTATACTGTATCGAAAGGTGAAATTTCAAGATGCTAGATATAGCCTCGCAACCATGGCAACCAATGTTTTACTAGGTAGTTAACAAAATTTGTATACTTTTTTTTTAATTGTTGCAGATATTAATCGGAAATATATCCCAAATTATGCTTACACACGAATTTGATGATATCCAACTCAATTTGAAACAAAAAATTTCAATTTAGTGCCTCATTTCATTGTTTCAATCATGTTGGTAATAATCATAATAATCATAACTCAATATCTTCTCATTGTCATAGCAACGAGAACAATAGAGATAATTTGATTTAATCGTGTGATTTTGATTGTTTGTATCAAAGCACATCTATTTACCAAGTTTACAGATTATAGCTACTATAACGGCGAAGAAAAAGAGGGGGTCCACCCCCCACCCCTCCCTCAGGTATTGACCGCTTCAAAATGCCCAGATGAGATAGGGTTAAATTCGCCCTTGTTTAGTGGACTGGCATAAGTAAACTTCGCTATTCCTAGCTTCAATAAAGTTACACTATATACCACTGGTCACTTCGGTTTGATAGGTTTCTCTGATAATTTGTATTTGCCAAGATCAGGCGACCTATTTCACAAATGATTAGTGTGTTATTGACCCAACACTGTTAGAAAAATGAAATTTAATCCTGAAAGATCTAAATCATGAGACGAATAAATTTCAATGGATTTTCTTTCACAATGTGGTACCAGCTAGTGTAATTCTTTCATATTCAAATTTTCAGCTGTCTTTATTTGCTTTTTGATATGATTTACTCTTTATCTTTCAAAGTTTTGTTTACTTGTATTCGGATAATAGTTCAACGGTCTTTTTCAGGTGGCGTTCACAATAACGGTTCACTGTATATATCTTTCAATTCAGCTAGACTATGTATAATGCTTCAGAGACATGCGAGTAAAAAAATGAATGGATGATAAGCCATCTGATTGGACCTCACTTCCAAAATGCCATCTCATGGACAAAGGCCCTGGGAACGAGGTTGCTCATGGACTGATAAGAAAAATAGATATAACACGAATGAAAATTTCGTAGAATTCCCATTTTGCACTGGTCAAAGTTTCTTCACAGTTTCTTAGAAGTTCATTAGAACTTCATATTACACTTACAAGGATGTAATTGGACCTGACACGCGCCGTTGTAAACGTGGCGTTTATAGTGTTTTATTCTCAATCTTTTGCTCTTTTTATAACTTGATCCTGTAAGTGACACCCACAAATGCTACGAGGAAATGTCTGACCTCATGAAAAGCCATTCGCACTTCGCGGTCAACCAATCCCAGATTTAGTGGACATAAATAACAACCTCGTCCCCAGGGCCTTTTTTCATATTGGGACGGAGAAGGAAATACCCTGTTGTATGAAAAAAGGCCCTGGGGACAAGGCTGCAAAAATATCTAAGGGATAACTGTATAGATTCACTACAATTGTCGTAGTTTCGCTTTTTGATGGATTAATAATCTCTACAACTACAACTCGTATAATTAAACAATTCGAAAAACGGGCCAGAAAAGTTGACGAACCTCGCTTTCATGCCGGTCATTAAGAGCTTGAGCCAATTATACACGAATCCTTCTCATCAATTCTAAAATGCCCCAAATTCTTGTTTCATTGACGTTGTAGAGAAAACGAAACCCACCAGCGCCAAGATGAGTATTTCTTCTATGTATTACTTGAAAATTCCATTACTTTGACACAGGAAAACTGTTTTTAAAAGCCAAAATATTCTTCGGATTTCACCACAGCAATCGACAGCAATCCTTCAAGCTTTCTTCGCTGGATGACGGGAAGCTAAAGGGAGGCAAAGTCGGGCTAAGTCTGGGAATTGAAATGTTGATGTTCTATTCCAATTGGTCAGTTCAAATATTGTCATCTTTGATTTAGAAGACTGCAATCTCATTGGTTGCACCATTTTCGCGGTGCTTTTGGCAGGGTTTTCAGAAAGGTTATCAGTCCGAAGTGTTGTCATCCAATTCAATAAACGAAACAGAAACTGGAACTATGGGGTAGTGTCAGTGAAGGTTTCTCAGGTTAAGATCAAAAATATAGAAAACGAGCGGAATTTACGACGAATTGTACTCAGTCTACCACTGACCCTTATCCAACTGGGGTGGAGCATGAGGCTGAGCATGAGCATGAGCATGAGCATGAGCATGAGCATGAGCATGAGCATGAGCATGAGCATGAGCATGAGCATGAGCATGAGGAGCATGAGGCTGAACAATTATTTGCTGAACGCGTGTGGTTTGTGGTTACGAGGACCGCAAGTATCAAATAACTGAGTCAGAAAAGATCATACTTAGTTTGAAATGAAAAAATAATATTTACTGGAAAAAACTTTATTTGCGCAGACGTCTTGGATCTTGTGAGAAATCACAATTTTATCGTTTCATCACTTGATTCGGCAGGGCGCGGCACGACTTATAAACGGGCCTTAGAGATGAAGAATTCAAAGAGTAACATATAGGAAACAGACATACTTTGAAAGAATGGGATAAAAATATGCACCGATTTGGAGGCCGTTGCTTGCTGCATCTTTTCGTGTGCTATCAGAGGGGGGCTTTGAGGTTTCACGGGTTGCGGGTTTGACCAATTTTAGCCCTCGGGTTTCGGGTTTTGCGTCTAAATCGTGCGGGTTTTCGGGTTTTGAGATGCTCCACGGGTTGCGGGTTTGGCCAATTTTGATGCTCGGGTTTCGGGATTTCTTTCAAAAATTCCCATGTTTTCGGGTTTCGAAGTCATAAATTCCCTTTTAGTTAGCTGAGATCGAAAAGCCAGCTTAAAAAAAAAAAAAAAAAAAAAAAAAAAAAAAAAAAAAAAAAAAAAAAAAAAAAAAAAAAAAAAAAAAAAAAAAAAAAAAAAATTTCACGGGTTGCGGGTTTGCCCAATTTTAGCCTGCGGGTTTCGGGTTTTGCGTCTAAATCGTGCGGGTTTTCGGGTTTTGAGATGCTCCACGGGTTGCGGGTTTGGCCAATTTTGATGCTCGGGTTTCGGGATTTCTTTCAAAAATTCCCATGTTTTCGGGTTTCGAAGTCATAAATTCCCTTTTAGTTAGCTGAGATCGAAAAGCCAGCTTCCGAATGCTTGAAACGATGCACAGAGTGTCAGTGAGAACGAAAATGTCGGAAATAGTTGAAGATTATTACCGAAAATTGAAATTTTGCGTCCAGAAGTGCAATTTCGGGTTTGGACTTTTTTGCTTGCGGGTTTTCGGGTTTTTGCTAATTTTGGTCCGGGTTTGCGGGTTCTAGTACCCCCCAAAGCCCCCCTCCTATCACGCACGCAGCATATCTCTTATCTCTCTTTCGTCAACTACCAGCCGACGTTCAAGCGGATTAACTTAGGAAAGCAAATCAAATCAAAAGAAGGGAAAGAACGGTTACTTAGCTGCAGTTTTATGGAGATGAAGAATTTTTGGTGGACGTCACTTTGAATTATAAAAGCTTCAAAGGGTGTGATAATCATAGAATCATGCACGAAATCTGAAGCAATTTTCATCCTCGCGCTCTTGTATTGCACTGGAGTTCAATGCACAACATCCATTTTCGCGATGAGGAGCACATTTAAGACTTATTTCACAGGCTCTCGCTGCGGAATTTTTTTTCTGGGATGTCTAGTAAGTAACGTTGTTTTGTTTCAGTTCTTTATTCTGGAGCAGTTCAGCAGAAAGGAGGCAGACACAGACAAGACTTTATTTGCATTTTCAAGCGGAAGCAAATATGGCCAAAATGGTATGTTTTCCATAGTTTATATTTTCCATTATGGTTTTTCCTGTCGTGTTACGTTAAGTAGATTCTGTTTAACGAATAATAAAGAAAGAATTTTACCAGTAAACTCATTTTATAAATAAACTAAGGTCAGGGGCTCGTAGGTAGTTTCTTAAATTTTTATGGCACTCTTGCTGGGAAACGTTTCCAATGAATTTCTTATATTTTTAAGCCAAAAGTGTAGACTAGTTAATTTCGTTTTGCTAGAAGGGCTTCTAAATTACCTACCGTTGTAAGATCTCAACCAAGTAATAACATTATTCGCACTCAAAACAATGTCAAAACAGTTGCAAGTGCTGCACAATATTAAAACACTTAAGTGCAAATTACAAAAGATTGTTAGGTATTGTGGCAGGGTAGTTTCTTCAGTTTCGAAAAATTCAGCCTACCGTTTCTTAAGAGCTGTTGCTTATAAAAACGAGTGTTTATTTGAGCAGAGTTTGTTTTCTCAACTCATGGATAATTTTCAGTTCACGTTCTGATTAACTTTAATTTGGCACACAAACTCGCAAAGTCGTGCTACTGCATGCCATTTTCTGCCTTTTTCAATCTAACTTAGATAAAGATTTTGTCGGGAATGTTTGGTAATAAACAGTGCTCTTTTGTGAAGAAAAAATGACAGGGTCTATTGGGGCCTCTCTGACATAAACACGAGGAAATAATTTCACTACTGTGCTAACTAATAAACCAAGTTTCTAAGAGTGCACAGTGATCCAGGGAGTTGAAGAAATACCAAAACATGAAGTTTCAAAATTCAAATTTATTTCATCCCCATATCATGGAGCACACTCTGAAGATTTATAGGCCTTTATACGTATTTATGAAACAAAAAAGTTTTTTGATTGGACAACGGATAGCCAAGAAAATGATTTTTGAAGTTGGACCTAATTTATTGATTTGTTTGCATAAGTACTTTCGGAATATTTCCGTCTTCGCAAAGTCTAGGGTAAGACGGGGTAAAGTGAACTATTTTGGAGGTTTTTCAAGGATATCCTCAAGGGATTGTAGCTGAGGCCAAACCTTTTTACGTTGTTTTGACATTGTCTTTGGGTCAGTTTATCCAGCAAAAATATTTTTTAATTCTTTTTCCATCGTCTCACAAAAGAGCTTTCTTTGGCGACCGCCCTGCCTAGTTCACTTTACCCCAGGCCGGGATAAAGTGGACTACCTACTTAGCAATTGTTCGATTAAACCAAAATGATGCTGGTAATACCCGAAAACATGATTTATTTTGCAACTCTAAGGAGTTCTTCTCATGCCGAAACGAAACAATCCAACAAATTCCACAAGAGTGATATTTAAATAGATTACATGGTGAGCTATGTTAAGAACGGTCTTTGCAGATCAAATATTAACCAAAAACTGTTGTTAAAGTCACAAATTCAAGTCAGATTGCGAGACCTGAATCCCGACCTGAATACAATTCGATGTAAAATAATGGGAATATACTTGGGAAAATACTATATTGTATATAAATACCAAACCACAACAAAGAGAAACATTGTTTTCAAATAGTTCATTTTACCTCGAAACCTCCGCACAGAAATAAAACAAAAAATAGTTATAAATCCATGACAATTATCAATATTCTAATTTCACAGTGATGGTAATTTGTCCTTTCCCTGTCCACTGTCCATAGATATACTTGCTTCATTAAATCACAATAAAACTTTTGGATCAGTAACCGCATTTTTGAATGAAGGTCAAACTTAGGCTGTCATTGTCAAATTTTTCGAGGTTTTTCAGGGATCTGGTATCAGAATATTTTTCTGTATCATCAGAGTGAAAAAGTATCCTGCAAATTATGATTTTCTGATTCTATGATTTTCAGAATATGAAGGAAATGAGATTGAAAAGGTCTTCTTCATCTGACTTCGTGTTCACATGAGAAAATAAAAGATAGAATACAACAGGAAGGACTATTCTGCAAAAATGTTTTTATTTTCTGTGAACACATGTAACAAAGCATTGGGCATAAATCATGTTTTATTGTTGCATGTTTACTATTGGAGAGACGCGCTAATGTTCTGAGTAGTTCACTGTATCCCGTAGTTCACTTTACCCCATCTTACCCTACCTACTGTTTTCAGGATTTGGTAGATTTGACGGACAAATATGGAACCGCTTTGGTGAAAAATTTGAATTCCTGGTCTTTTGTGCTTGAATTTGAAGGAAAAGGTAGAACCAGCTCATAAACGCTTGATTTTGTGACAAACTGAGGAAAGCTGATTTTGAAATTTCACTTTTGTCACCAAAATTTGTTGTTTTGCTCAATAAAGTCATACTGTGTGATAAAAGAACCGGTTATTTTTCCAATTCCTTTGGACAAATACACGTTTTTTTTATAAGAAACTTGGATCAGCACTTAGTACTAAAAGTTTCTTAATTTCGCATGAAAATTTCGGTGTTTTAGAAGTAAAGTTTCTTAATTAGTTTCTTATTATTTGGGCCTAAAATTGCGATATTGTTCAAATTTGAGGCTTCGTCTCGACAAAGGGCTTCAATTTTACATTGACATTGTCATCACGAATAAGCCATGCACATTCAGGCAAAAAATTACCAATTTTTGCAGTTAAAAGTTAAAAAAGAAGAAGGTACCTTTGTTAGAGAAACATAGAATAAAAGAGGCATACAGAAATTGAATTTTAAGAGTTGCTTAACTGTTCTTGAGCGTAGTACTAGAGTTTCTTAAATTTTTGGTCATCGTAGTACTAGTTTCTTACAAACCAGTTTCTTATAAAAAAAACGTGTATGGGGTCAAATGTTTTACAGCATTCGCCCGCCCCTGAATACCCTTCCTGAATTAAAAAAGCAAAGAAACTGTGGTAATTTCACTGAAAAATGTTTTGACACTCGACAGTAATAGCAACTGTTTTGACATATTCTAACAAGAATAAATTAACTCTACACTCCGACATTAAAACTATAAGGAACACAATGTTAGCAAAAGCTATTGAAACTATAAATATTAAAACTAGAAGAAACACTTAAGGAACTTTTGTTAGCAACTTAAGAAACTACCTACCAGCCCTCAACCTTAGTTTCTTGTAAAAAAATAAATGCATAGGCACGTAACCTAAGTGATTTTCTTAGTNCAAAGAAACTGTGGTAGTTTCACTGAAAAATGTTTTGACACTCAACAGTAATAGCAACTGTTTTGACATATTCCAACAAGAGTAAATTAACTCTACACTCTGACATTAAAACTAGAAGAAACACTTAAGGAACTTTTGTTAGCAACTTAAGAAACTACCTACCAGCCCTCAACCTTAGTTTCTTATAAAAGAATGGATGCATAGGCACGTAACCTAAGTGATTTTCTTAGTCTACTAAAAATTCTGCCACACATTTTCCAATCTCCTTAATCAGACCTTTATCAGAATACATGTAGATTTCATAGAGTGGTGTCGCCCATTATGCCCATGTCGTCGCGAAATTTTCGTTTCCAACTTTTATTTCTCTTCCCAATCGGCCAACATGGACGACTGGCCATAATGGGCGAAACCACTCTAGTTGTCATAGCTGACTATCGGAAATGTACATTTTTGAAAACTTGTATCAAAGTTTGGGTTGTCAATAACCTCAGCTGTAAAGGTGAATCTATCCTTTTTTTCTACATTTCGCCGTTGTTGCCCCGTCTTGGTTCAAGACACGTAAGCAGTGAAAGATGTATTTTGATGTGAGAGGATAATTTCTGACTTGTATTTTCGGAGTTGTGGTACATTTAAACCCACAATTGTATTACGTGTTATTGAGTTTAAGTTCTATCTTCAATTCCGTTATTTCTAAGGCAACGAAAATGGTTTGCTATCATCCGAAGTAAGCATACTGTTTTCAAATCGTACGAGGATTTGCACACATTATGTTTACCTTACCAGCATAATACTGATCGATTTACAAAGAGTTTTGACGCGATTGATCATGTTCCTCGAAACAATGATGCCCCTTGGCTTTGCCGATTCAGTAATATTTTGGTTTAGATCTTACCTAACAAATTGAACTTTCTTCGTAAACATAGAGAAACAAATATTTAATTCACACGCATTTGCTGTTGTTTTTCATCTCATGTTTCTGCCTTCAAATTCGTCACCTGGCAAATTATCATCGAGTTCCGCAAGGATCTCTTCTTGGCCCACTCATTTTCCTCTTGTATTTCAATGATATGCCTCAGGCAGTTGCCTGTGACCTTCTTTTTTTCTTCTTCGGGCCGAAACTCTCCATGTAATTGCAAAATATTTTCACCTCGGGTAGCAGGGCTGAAAACTCCCATGTAAACAGGCCCTGAAATACGCAATTTTGCAGAGAAAAGAGAGAAAAGGTTTGAAAAAAGTACTGCACACCATTTACAACATTGTAATCTTTCATTTTATCAACAATTATTCCAACCCCGGACTTGTCCTTTAAAATAAATCCATAATTCTGAGAATTTGGTTGATAGTTCATGGTAATACATTTCCGCAAAAGGCGAAAGTTTTCCCGCTATAAGTTCATGTAAACAGTTTTGTTTAAACGCGATTCTTTCATTCTACACTCTTTTTTCATAAGAATATTGTTTATAAGAATGTTCAGGCTCAGAATCATCCAAATTTTAAAAATATTGTAAGGATATTGCTCAGCCTCAGCTCGCATATTTGTGTCTCATTTTTCAGCAGTTACCTGTTTTGCGATGTTCATAGCAGAGAATCACGTGACTGACATATCTCATTGTTAGGAACATTCTTATTGTTATAATTGCTTGAATTTTTCTTTCGCTCGACCATTTCTTCGTAATGACATGACATTTCTTTTAACTATGTTCCCCTGAAACCATACCAGATTTAAAAAATAAGAATACTGTAAGAATATATTAAAGGGAGTACAAAGACCAGCATGCTTTGCACGAAGTCAGCGACTTGCTCTGCACTGCTCTGCACAGCTTCCAGAATAGATGACTGTACGAAATTCACGAAAACAGAAACAAACGACAGCAAAGGCTGCTGGTCTTTGTATTCCCTTTAAGGCTCAAAACGAAAATTTCTTAAAGTGAATGAACGGAGCTAAGAGGAGGTCATCTATAAATAAGGCATTGAAAACTCCTACGCATGTTATTGTTCCTCTTGCTAAACAATATCCATGATCGTCTTGAAATCATCAAATACAATAGTTTAATAATAGAATACCCAGACTCCTTCCGCGCGGGGCTTTTATCTCCGTTGATTCTCTTTAAGAATATTGAGGCTGGACAAAATTTATAGTATTCTTATTGAAAAAAGAGTTTATAACTCTTGAATACGTTTTATAAATCTTAACAACATTTACAATCCTTTTTCAGGTGATAACTACGAATTAAAAAGAGATTACACGCAAGCTCTGAAGGAGGCTATTTTGCGACAAAAGGCTGAGCAAAGCATAGGAAAGAAAGATCTGAACCCAGCAACGAAAGAAAAAAGGAGCAGCACAAGAAATCCAACAAGAATTGCAGCAAGAACTTGCAGGCCACAAAATGATCGTTTACATCCTTTATGCGAAGAAAAGTTTGAGGTGTTGAATATTCTTCTTAATTCTTACAATTTACTTTTCTAGGGATTTGTTTGATTGGTGTACAGGGAGCCCCCATAAAAAGTAGTAGAAAGCAAACGAAATGCGGCTTCTGCGAGTGAGACACGCAAAAGCTGCATCTGTGGAGGAGCAATGTGCACTTTGCGGAGGAGAGGGGAATGCGGGGGAGAAGATTGGTGATTCCAAATCTACTAAATTCTGAAAAGAATATACTTTGCAGGGACGGAAAATATATTTCTCAATCAAGCCAAGGGCCTTAGGACGACATTAAAGTCGTCCCATTACACTGATTAAAATGTCGTATTTAAATCCTTTTACCTACCCAACGCTGTCCTTGTTTATTTCTTGTTTATTTCTTGTTTATTTCTTGTTTATTTGTTTATTACGCTGTCCTTGTTTATTTCTTGTTTATTTGTTCATTTCACTGTCTTTGTTTTGCTTTTTAAACGGCATGCATCCAATGTTTTCTCAAGTTTAAATAAACCTTGCCTCGCTCTGTAGGATCGCCATTTTTTTTCTCGAGAACTAAACGAAAGTGAGGTTGTTGTTAGCCTCGTGAAATATTTATGTCTAACTTGTTTGACCGTCGCCTGTAACAGAATGCATCGTGGTCAGTTTTGCTCCTATACTTTCTTAATAATATTTAGCAGAAATAACTTCAACCGGGGCCTATTCCGGAGCTCACAGTTTTATAAGGAACAACTTTTACCGCATTCTGCTTGCAGATTCCTAATCAGAGGGCATCACAGTCTCATAGGATGCCAAATTTGTTTTGCAAGAAAAATATACAAAAACTTCAATTTCTCAAGGGACTGAGGCTCCCTTAAGTCAGCAAAATTTCATAATGCTTTAAAGATTCAAATTTCGCTCTCAAATCTGTTTTGAATGATACCAAACATCCAGTGTTTTGCAATATAAGGATACCGGGTGTCCCAAAAAAAAGTACTCCTGTTTAAAAAATAACCAAAAACTGATTATCAAACCTTTGATGAAATTTTCTTTTTGAATTGCTTTGTCAAAGACCCAAAAATATTCATAGATGATAAACTGTTTGCTTTTGATACAGCAAGGTAGGAAATTTACACGTTGAAAAACCTTATTTTGAGCAATAGTTTTCAAGCAAAATACTCAATCTTGCCTAAGAGTCAAAAATTTCAGATTTTTTTATCATCATTGAAGTCTCCAATGATAGTGCGCATTTATTTCTGTCATTTGTGACCACACTAGAAGTTTTACACGCACAAAGAAATTGATTTGGCAATCCATCAGTGCTCTTTTGCAGTATGATTCAAAACCAGGTAGCCCTAAAAAGAGCTAAATTTGCTCATTTTTAAACCACTTAAAAGATCAGCTATGTCTTGCAAAATAATTTGATCTTTGATCTACTTAACAAAAAAAGAAAATTGAAGATCGAAATTTTGGTGATTTTTCAAACGGGAGTACTTTTTTTGGGACACCCTTTAGTTCTATGACCAAATATCATTTTACTCTACCTAGTTTTTCGTTGTACTTTAATGTCCTTAAAACAGCAGGCTTTGGATTCACCATGGCCAAAATGAAACTTTGGCAATGAAAACAATAATCTCACCGAAGTCTGCCAAACCCTCTGCTTTTGGAGCAGAAGGCTTAGAAGGCCTTCCAAACCTACCAGACTTAAATCTTTGAGAATCTCCAAGTCAATCAAAAGCAAACTTCGAGTCTAACCAAATCTACCATTTCAGAATTGGTACCAATCAAATATACCCTTGTAATGTAATGCCAGATATTGAAGGAGTACTGTAAGGCAGCTGATTGGCTCCTGAAAACAAGGGGATCCTATTGTTGTATAAACAGGCGCCATTTTGTATCTGAGAAGACAATGGTGACTGAGTGTACAACAATAGGATCCCGATGTTGTCTGACGACCATTATTTTTGTCGATTAATCACTTATTGATCATTGATTGATCATTTACTCAAATTAGTTCTTTTGGAGGGCTCACTGAAAAGCTCATAATTCCCAAAAATCCTTCAAAATTGCAAAATCTCAGTTCTGCATTCTCTTTCGTTAACAGGAGTTGAAAAAGAAATGGAAAGAAAAGTGCTACAAGGATTATCACGGTATTGATGGTACAAACTGCTCTATTTTATCATATCTTCAAAAGGTATGCTGACAATTTCTTAGACACGATTGAGTATTTTGCTTAAAAACTATAGCTCAAAATAAGGTTGTCAAACGTGTAAGTTTTCTACCTTTTTGTATCAAAATCAAAAAATTTGTCATCTACAAATATTTTTGGGTCCCTGACCAAACAAATCAAAAAGAAAATTGTATTAAAGATTTGATAATTTATTCTTGGTGATTTTATAAACAGGAGTACTTTTTTTGTGACACCCGATATCTCGCAGAAAGGTTCCGAAGAACAAAAGGATCTATATCTGAAAATCTGCGGCCTTGATTTATCTATTTCAAAAGATGAGTAATTGGCAATACGGGTCTTCTCGAAATCATGTTGACTGTATATCAATTGAATTTTTAGATCGATACATTCTGCCCATATGAGATTCCAATAAAGAGACAGACAGAGCCACTTGATCGAAGGAAACCAATGGTGAGTCTAAGATATATTTTATAGCAATAAAATTTTTCATCCATATTTTCGGTGCAAAGCAGAGTGCTGCCTTTCCCCAAGGAAGTATATCGTAAATCCTGTATTAGTTATTGAATTGTTTGGGATATTAAAAAATGTAGTTTCATTTTTGTTTTATCAATATTTATGCACAATAGTCCTTCAGCTTACTTACTAACAGTTAGTGTTTAAAGACAGTTTAGTGCAATAGGCGTCAACTGAGAGTTTTAGACCTTGTTTGAAGCATTCTGATAAGAAGCTGCTGATTTATTGCAGGAAAGGCAAAATATGTGTTTGCTTCAAAAACAGTACTTTGTATTCCTACAATTTCAAATCAAATACTTCTTGAAAGAAAGGGTTCTAGCTTCGTATTCAAATTAGAGAAGAAAGAAGACGACGAAATCATGATTAGGACCAGCCCAGAAGATATGCTGACAAAGATGACAAATTCAGTTTACCATTTCCAGTTGATTAAGATATCTTAGCTGAGGATGGGACAAAATCGTCTTTGTCATCTTTGTCAACATATCTGCTGGGCTGGTCCTAATCATATTGTTCGTTGCCTTCTTGTTTTATTAAGTTCATGATCAAGTTGCGCGTCCCATTCGATGCTTCAAATTGTATATATTTGTAAAAGGGTTGATATGTTGTCTCAATGATAAAGAACACTATCGACCATTTCAGAACTGTAAAAAAATTTACTTGCAACGCTAGAGCCATACTTGCTTGAAAACAATAGAAGTGCTGTTTTTGAAGCTACCACTCGTTTGCCTCTCCCTAGGCCTTAAATTAGCAACCACTTGTTAGACTGACTAAAACAAGTTCTCAAACTCTAAGTTGAAATCTATCCTATTCACCTTCGCAAAAAGGGGGCACAATGGAGTTACAGCTGCTCCACAGTTGCCACATAAATGAGCACAATATTTTGGGACACCCTGTACAATTGTTTGAAATAGTCAGTTATATATAACAGGGCTACATTTTTTTTGAGACAACCTGTAATTATTGTGACCTATTGCATTTTTCATTGCAGGCTACATTAAGAACTGACCTCAAAGGATTCCTTTCACTTCTTTCACACAAAGATTTTGACTGGATGAGGAAAAGAGCGACAGCATTTTGGCCAGAATGGATTGATGCTGCACAAAATTTGAATAATTCTGAAATATTTGCAAATCGGGATCGCAAAAAGGTGACATTAAAGCTTCATTCCACAGCTCAATATTGTAGCATAAAATAAAACAACATAACATAACATAACATAACATAACATAACATAACATAACATAACATAACATAACATAACATAACATCACATCACATCACATCACGTCACGTCACGTCACGTCACGTCACGTCACGTCACGTCACGTCATGTCACGTCACGTCACGTCACGTCACGTCACGTCACGTCACGTCACATCACATCACATCACGTCATACAACATAACACCATGTAACATCGTATAACATAACTTAAGTTAACTTGACAAAACACAACATACCGTAACGTAACGTGACGTGACGTGACGTGACGTGACGTGACGTG
>REGL01001583.1:0-29451 GCA_004194395.1 Aurelia aurita complex sp. Pacific
ATACTGAACTTTGAAGCTTCTGCTGGTCCCGATGCCCTCTTTCTCACAAACCATATACATCAGATTTCTGAATCTGAGAGAACTTGACAGCCCTTCGATAATTTCATTACGGAGTGACGTTTTATATTCGTTGCGGAAATTTTTGGAAATCCGAAGTTCGTCGTTCGGTCGCCGGTAGGACGTCATTTTCTAATTGTGGTACCCTACTTGTGATATTTCAACAGATTCATTTATCTTTATGTCAACCTATAAAAGGGGCGTTGGCCACATTTACAGCCAAAGTAGAGGGCGTGGTCCAAGAAAATGTTTCTGGGGCTAGCCCCAGACCCCGTTGTGTTTGGCCCCCCCAATAAAAAATCCTGGCGGCGCCACTGGCTGAGTCAATAAAAAGAGTCCCCGTTTGAAAGGTCACGGCTCCCTGGATATCGAGACGATGATATATGGCAAATGTATAGTTTAATGGTAGACATGTTCAAGTCCATTTTAAAATTCACCTGACTGAAATCGGCCACTCCGTTCTGAAATTATGAGGGATTTTCTCGAGAAAGCCTCCACAAGAAACCTTCAAAACATGATCACAATCATGAACAATTTCCCCTAACACTTCTGCCTCACGCGGGCCTGGCATCAATGACTTCTGCGCGTGTTAGCACGTGTTATCCTCTTGGGGAATGAAAGAGTCTTCTCCTTGCGTGTGAATAACTTATTCAGGGGGACTCCATTCTCCCAAGAGAACAAAATACATCCATGCATGTAAGTGTCAAAATTGCTAGGAAGGAAAGCAAAGGGAATTTCGCTTGACGTTTTCATTCGTATTTGCAGGTTTTCGAACGGGGCTTTCCGCCGAAAATCTCCAATATCAACTGGGAGGAATGGCCGATTAAAGCCGGGCATTTTGAAGGTGTTGTGGCGCAGTGGTGTAATCCTCTGACATTGCAGCCAGAACAGTCAGGTTGACAGGGTTCGGTCCCAGGTAGAGCCCCATCACTTCAGCGTCATGACAAGCGGTCGCAGACTCGATTAGGCCTATTCTACTTCTGCGATCCCAGCGCTTGGCGCTAAAAACCGCAACGTCACCTTCACCGTCACGGGCAAATTACTGAACCTAATTGGACGTATCGAGAATAAAACAAGACAATTTTCAAAATTATTGCTTTGATAGTCAGGGAGCGGTTTATTTTCAAACGCCGGGCCTTTTTATTGACTCACCTGGTGGTTAGCGCTAATTTGACGTCCCTTCCGAAGGAAGGATACCAATGCTCTGTCACGCTCAACCAAACATACAAATATAATCTTCCTTAACAGATACACAGAAATGATCGAAATCTTATTCACTGCAAATTTTATTGGCATGTGTTTTTCAAGGTCTCTTCATTATCAATTCTATGTTTGGTATTTTCATACATTACCGTTTTTGCTGTGGAGAACGAAGTTGGCTACTCCGTTTAGGTGAGTATTTTATATAAAATTTGACAGCGAAGAAGGTATTATTTTTACAACTATGATAAAAATAATCAATGTTTGATTTCGAATACCCCTATCCAAGTCCAAATTGATCCATGAGGGGCTGAAAGATGTGGGAATAACCTTCAATTTGGGAAATGGTAAGCCCCACCTCAGAAATATTTTTACAGATAAGCCCCTTCTTATTAGCTCCCATGGGGGTATTCAAATTCTACAAAAGGGTGCATTTTACACAAATTCATACATTCTGCCTTTGTAAACAAGGGTAGATTTTGTAATACAGCAGCATCAGTTGCTTTTCATTGACACCTCAATTCAAAGTGATTAGCGATTGCAGCCAAAGGAACTTCTCTCAACCAGTAATTCTGAACAAACAAACCCGCAAAAGTTGCCCCAAAACCAGTAGGGCAAACTCTCGCCGTGTGCGCGCGAAAGATGATTTTGAAGAGAAGCTTTCTGCTCATATTGAAAGAAGGAAGGTAAATCTAAAGATCGGCCTGGCGGATTTTGTTTGTTTGATTCAGGAGCTTTGTTGTAATTGTTTCATTTTAGCCCTAGATATGCGAGATTACAATGCCTTCTGCTCGGCTTGTGAATCAAATAAAATAATCTGGCAGATCTTTAGGTTTACCCTTCTTCTTTGGCTATGAGCACATAATTCACGAACTGGTTTTTCAAGTTCAGCCTGTTCTTTGGGATACTTTTGTACTCACCCAATATAAACTTTGAACATTATTATGGTAACTTGGTGGACCAAAATGAACTTCGACTGTTTGAGACTTTGTAATACAGGGAGTACTTTAGGCATTAGAATGAATCAATGTTTTATTCATCGACGAAAGTCTGAAGTATTTGTCGTGCTTTTTCTTTTATGTTTCTGTTGGATTTATGAAATTTCATTTGCTTCGAAATGCGTGAAAAATGGTCAAATATTCTCATTTGGAGCAACATGTGAATATATTTCATTTCCCTTTTGGCTTAAAGCTGATTTTGCAGAAGTATCGGACCAAATACGTTATTGCTTTCATAAAGATTTGACTCTTGACTCTTGAGAGGAACGAAATATGCTTGAATGTGGAGGATGTTTGCAATTTTTATCTGACGGTTTTAGGCCTCTTTTCGCACATTTCGAGTTAGAGGGTTTTTGTAAAAGTTAAATGTTACCTCCCGGGTGTCTCAAAATGATGTATTATCGTTTGATTGCTTATATGTCCATAACCGATGAACCGATTTTCAAAAACTTTATTTTATTCGATTACCGAAAGGCTAAATTGTATTCGAGGATGTTGGTTGTGCTTTATGCCGATGTCTTCATGTTGAAAAGAAGATCGATAAGCCTGCTCAAATTCAAGCCTTATATGGCATAAAAAAGATACGGCCTATTTTCCCAGTCAATGTTTTAGATGTGATGCAAAAGGCTGAACTTATACGTCGTTCAGAGGATATATGTCGTTCAGAGAATACGAATTCATAGTTAATACTGAGTTCAGAGAATACGAATAGGAGTTCAGCCTTTTGTATCACATCTAAAATGTTGACTGGAAAAATAGGCCGTTCTCTCTCATGCCATCCAAGGCTTGAATTTGAGCAGGTTTATCGATCTTCTTTTCGAAATGAAAACGTCGTGGTAAAACCACAACCAACATCTTAGAATACAATTTAGCCTTTAGGCAATCAAATAAAATAAAGTTTTTGAAAATCGGTTTATTGGTTATGGACATGAAAGCAATCAAACAATAATACATCATTTTGGGACACCCTGTGTATCTACCATGCTCGAAAAATGGAGCAAAAATTACTAAATACTTCAGCCTTTCGCTATCAACAAAGTACCTCAAGGATTGTCCGCATAACGAATTTTTAAACATTTGAACTTCTTTTTTGTCCACCCAATCTAAGAGGTAAATTTTGTCTCCTTCACTCTCTGCCTTTAATGTGCATTATTTTTCGTCCCCCCTCTCTTCTAGTAGGTAAAATTTTGGCACTCCCTCCCAGATGTCTTTCACCCCCTCCCCGGCAAGAAATAATGACCGGTCCCTAGCTAAATACTTCAACCTTTCCCTCTCAACAAAGTACCTCAAGGATTGTCCGTGTAACGACTTTTAAACGTTTGAATTTTTTTTGTCCACCCAATCTAAGAAACTTTTGTCTCCTTCACAGGATCTTAATTCTTGGCCTTCTTGAGTTATGTTGGAACACCTACCCATCAACCAATGCGAGCTCACTTGCAATTCATGCATGTCACGTGACTTTACTTGCTGCTCTCTTTGTCTTTCCCAACGAGAAAGACAAAGAAACTTAACAATTAATTGATATTTAGATAGGTAAATAGTAATGAGATTTTATAAGAAAGTGATACTGGAATGATGATTTTGAAAAATGAAATGGTACCTCCTTTTGGAGTGATTGCCACAGCATAGGGCTTAAATCTTTCAAATCTTTGAAAAGGTGGGTGTAAGATTCTATGACATTTTTGATTACAAAGTCCACTTTGTAGTCTAAGAAGGGGCTTCGATGTCAGTCAGTGAGAAAGAAAGAAAGAAAGAAAGTAAGTAAGTAAGTAACCCACTTCCGTCACGCTCGTTAAAGCAATTGATTAACGTTTTATCTTTCTTTGAATTGAATGGTTTGATCAACTATGTACGATCTAGCTCGTGAAGTTTTTTTTTGTCGCACATGGTACACGTATTTTTTTTATAAGAAACTAAGAATTTGTTCCAGTACTGAATGTTTCTTAAAATTATCAGATTTTGAGTACTCAGAGTTTCTTACGAGTTTCTTAGAAATTCCCTAACAATCTTCCTGTTCACTACCTGTGCCCTCGTGAACACTTCAAAACAAGGTTTTTTAAGCCTTTCCAATGTTTAGACATTACTCAAGTACCCTACGAGTAATATGATACATGAAACAAGCGAGAATACACGTTTTTTTATAAGAAACTTGGATCAGCACTTAGTACTAAAAGTTTCTTAATTTCGCATGAGAATTTCGGTTTTTTAGTAGTAAAAGTTTCTTAATTAGTTTCTTAACTTTTGGGCCTAGCATTGCGTTATGGTTCGAAGTTGAGCCTTCTTATCGACAAAGGGCTTGCATTTTGCATCAAGATTGTCATCATGAAGAAGCCATGCACATTGAGGCAAAAGTTACCATTTTTTTGCAGTCAGGAGTTAAAAAAGGCCGCGCGAACCATAATCTACCGATTCTTATTCTAGAAATAAAACTTTGCAGTTTCTTAATTGTTCTTGAACGTAGTACTAGAGTTTCTTAAATTTTTGGTCATCGTAGTACTAGTTTCTTATGAACCAGTNAGTAACCCACTTCCGTCACGCTCGTTAAAGAAATTGATTAACGTTTTATCTTTCTTTGAATTGAATGGTTTGATCAACTATGTACGATCTAGCTCGTGAAGTTTTTTTTTGTCGCACATGGTACACGTATTTTTTTTATAAGAAACTAAGAATTTGTTCCAGTACTGAATGTTTCTTAAAATTATCAGATTTTGAGTACTCAGAGTTTCTTACGAGTTTCTTAGAAATTCCCTAACAATCTTCCTGTTCACTACCTGTGCCCTCGTGAACACTTCAAAACAAGGTTTTTTAAGCCTTTCCAATGTTTAGACATTACTCAAGTACCCTACGAGTAATATGATACATGAAACAAGCGAGAATACACGTTTTTTTATAAGAAACTTGGATCAGCACTTAGTACTAAAAGTTTCTTAATTTCGCATGAGAATTTCGGTTTTTTAGTAGTAAAAGTTTCTTAATTAGTTTCTTAACTTTTGGGCCTAGCATTGCGTTATGGTTCGAAGTTGAGCCTTCTTATCGACAAAGGGCTTGCATTTTGCATCAAGATTGTCATCATGAAGAAGCCATGCACATTGAGGCAAAAGTTACCATTTTTTTGCAGTCAGGAGTTAAAAAAGGCCGCGCGAACCATAATCTACCGATTCTTATTCTAGAAATAAAACTTTGCAGTTTCTTAATTGTTCTTGAACGTAGTACTAGAGTTTCTTAAATTTTTGGTCATCGTAGTACTAGTTTCTTATGAACCAGTTTCTTATAAAAAAAACGTGTAAATTAAAAATAAGTTAAGGATTTCCGTTATCATATCAAAATAAATAGTTTCTTAACTCATATTTTTCCAGAACTGGAGTTTCTTAATTTTTTGGCGATCTGAGAGTTGAGTTCCTTATGGGCAGTTTCTTATAAAAAAATACGTGTAGATCACGAAGATTCTTAACAATACTACTGCAAAGGCGAAAGATTTTTGGTCAGTTTGTACACGGTCACAAGGGTCAGAAGTTTTGTGTGTGTTACCCAGGCGACGAGGCTATCAATATATGATTAAATATGGATTAAAACATCAAAAGGTCAACCGAAATTTATCTTCCTGAATCCACCTGCATATTTTCTAATTTTTAAATGAGTAATTTGATGAGTCATGAAAAACGTTGCCAGGGAAACGCTCTAAACTTTAGCTTATCATAACACGTTAACTAGCTGTTGCAGCTCCAAGCAAGATTGAAAAGTCTGCCTTTTGCGTACAATCTATGTGAAAACAGTTTCTGTTGCTGGCTCCGTGTAAGTCAGCAATGTTGTTGCACAGTTTGAGTAGAGCCACATACATTGGCAATTTGTCACATCTAATGGCCGCTTCGCAGGCGCCTCGCGCTAGCTCGCTGCATTAACTTGACCAAATATGGCAAAGAAGCAAATTTTCGAAATCAAGTTATCAAGATCTTTCTCGTCATCATTTTATTTGATTTTGTGTAAAGGCTTTTATTTTTATTCTGAGCGTATGCATATGCATTTTGTACACTCCTCTATCTATAAAATCATTTCCTCAAAATGAATTTTAGCGCGTTTTGGATATGTTGTAGAGAAGGTAATTCTGCATCGAATGGTGCAAATTAGAGTTTCGTACCATGTCGGTGCTGGTAGACAAGACTGCTGACTGGCTGGACCGCTAATATTTCCAAGTTTGGGCGGCACATGCCGGGCGCAACAAAAATTTATTGTTTCTGTTTCTCCACTTCTTCTTCTTCTTTAGTCATAGCATTGCATCCAAGTCTTCCAGATTTCTCGATTTTTGGCAGCTTTCTTCAACTGTACATAACTTTATTCGTTTTTATTCCATCATATTAGTGCCAAACGTCTCCTTCTTCTAGTTCTTTTTCCAAGGTATTTTTCCTCCATTTCTTAGATTGTGCCCGATCCAACGATGTTGCTGTCCTTTTATGCTATTTAAATTTTAATATTTGTCTTTCCTCTCCTATTTCATCCAAGATGTCTTCATTCCTTTTACAATCTGTCCAATTTTACAATCTGTCAACAGAGGGAAACTCCATATTATTTCACCTCCAATTAAATACGAATACCTTCTTCGCTCTCCTCCACAGTCTCTGCTATCATAAACTCAGCGTATATCTTTCTCTACTGCAGACAACATATTTTTTCTTGCTCTAATAACTTCCCCTCTCCCTTCAGTTAATGTTTTTTTTATTCTAAGCAATGTAATGTCACACTAAGATTGCACAAATCGGCATTGACTGAGGGAGGGGGAAGGGGGTGCAATCTCACAATTTTTGTGAAGGATTGAGGGATGTACCCTATACATGGCCCTGGGGGGGCACTGCCATACTTGACCTGACGGGATGTGCCGCTCAACAGGGTGTCCTTTTGCGGTAAAAATTATGCGACAGGGTGTCATTTTCTAGCGAAAATTATGCGACAGGGTATTATAATAGGTAAAAAAAATTATGCGACAGGGTATCACAAGCAAAAATTGCGTTCTACACTGTATTTGATACGCGGGTTTTTACTGTATACCCCCGCATACCTTCATTCCACAGGTGGCCGATCGTGTCAACTTTTTGTTACTCTCCCGGTATTTCTACAGACTTGCTGTATGCTGTAAGTCTACTCCGTGGTCTATCATCGCTAAAATAGTATAATTACCTCTGTGGGGGCGTAAACACCTAAGAGGTTGCTGTGAAGGAGCAACGAGGAGGAACGTTTCAGGCTTCGGTCTCGGTCATGTGCGCGGGTTGTCCCGTTCTTTCCGATTGTTTTCGATAATTAATTTCCTAAAACTCTGTCAGAGATCGTTGTTCTGAATTAGAGATTCCTTATTATTAGACTTTCCCCAAGTCTATCTCTTCCGTCCGTCTACCGTTCCCTTCTTACGGTAGTTCGTGGATCCGCCATTTCATGGATCTACCATTCCAGCATTCCGTCAAGAGAGCTCGAGAGATCTCTCGAGCTCTCTGGACGGAATGTTGGAATGGTGGATCCAGGAACTACTGTAAAGGGTACGGTAGACGGACGGAAGAGATAGACTTGGGGCGAGTCTACTTATTATTTGATCAAGCGTTTTAGCCCCTTTTCAGCCATTTTGCAACCAAATTATTTTCATTAAAGTTGTAATTACCTTTTTGCTTGCTCTTGAAAGCACGAGAAAAATAAAAAAAATAGTTCAGTTGTTCGTCAATCAAGTAAGATTCGTTTTATTCAAATCAATCTAGTACTTTTGGTACCAGCCTTGGGGATGACCCTAGAAAACTTCCACAAGTTAAATCCAAACTATTTTAAATGAAAAATGCTATTGTCAAATGCTTTGTATCACAGTCTTGTTGAAATGCTTACCGCAAAAGCTCTATCAAGCTCCCGGGGGCTTATTTAGTTTCGGACCCACCAGAGGGGTGCTTATCAGAGAGGGGGGCTTGTTAGAGAGGGGCGGCTTATTAAAAAAAATCAAATGACAGGGATACAGATGGCAGCTTTTTAGTTCTTTTACACCATATTTTACGAATCCAACATACAATTTTACGAGTCAAATACATAAATTCGACACAGTTTTATCTCAAACCGTATCAAAATTAATATGTAAATTTATCTAGCTCAATAAATGGGAAATCTTTGGCAAACACTGGAATTTGAGAGGGGGCTTAATAGAGAGGGGGTTCATTTTAAATTTTTGACTCAGAGGGGAGGGGCTTGTTAGAGAGGGAGGCTTAATAGAGAGGGGGCTTAATAGAGCTTTTACGGCAGCTATCTTTTGAGATGCTGCATGGTCATTGCAATGATTACCATCCGAAAAACCAGATTCAAAGAAAATTTCGAATCCGGAATTCCTCATTTTGAGTGAATAATCGCCATCATTCTCCAGTCAACATTTTATAAAAACTCAACTTAGCGATGGATTTGAAGTCGTCGGGGAAATTTTTTTTGCCTAATGATGCGTTCTTGGTCTTGGCAGTGCCCTGTATGGCAAAGAGCTATTTTGGTCACGATATAAAAGCAATGAAAAGGGGAAGGCACTGCTCCAATGGCACCCTGCTATTATGTCAAATTTCCTCAGGGTCCACGTCTCACTATCATACAAAGCGAAACTCCATATTATTTCACCTCCAATAATACAAATACCTTCCTCGTTCTCTTCCAAAGTCTCTGCTATCATAAACTCAGCGTATATGTTTCTCTACTGCAGACAACATATTTTTTCTAGCTCTAAAAGCTTCCCCTCCCCATTCAGTTAATGTTTTTTCATTCTAAATTCTGCAAAGACTGTAAAACTCCTAGATGTAGCACTATTATACAAACTGAATTTTGATCTCTTTCATTGGTTTTGCCGAGAAGGAAATCTTAGTCCAGAGTTTTGTATGCTCCAAATTTAACTACTGTCCTTTTACTGTCCTTTGGTTTGGTATTTTTCGTCATCCAAATCTTCACAGAGAATCGAATCGAAAAGATACAAGAACGCGCGCTGAGATTTCTGCATAATGGTGATGTAAGCTCCCATCAAATCAAATTGATGCACAATGCTGGTTGCTCGTCAAAGAATACTTTGTATTGAGATTTTCAAAACATTGGCCAAATCAAGTAACCTTTGGTTCCAATAGCCTTAGAGCCATGGGACCTTTAAAATCAGCCGAGAACTTAAACAGTTTCAAGAATTTGATCAAACGATGGGATGGCCCAAACTGTAAATGTAACACCTGTCAATTCAATGATATCCTGTGAATCTTGTCTATATGTGTCTTGAATATTTAATGAATCGTTTAACTTATCTATTAATTTCTTTATTCATTACTTTATACATTTGTCTACTCGATTTAGATTAGTTGTTTAGTCGTGGCCAAAAGCTTAAGACCGCATTTTTGTCAACAACGTTTCTTGGCCTAACGATATGGAACCCTACCACTCTATCTATTTTACTCTGTTGGAGTTCATTTAGATCAACGTTCCATGTATAGATTCCAAATTTTGATGTTGTTTTTTAAATTTCGGCGCCATTTTGCTATGACATCTATAGAAATTCTCGGAAATTACAGTGGTTCTGCCGACAAGGGGTGTGACCCAAGAATTGTGTTACTCCGCTGGATTTTACATCAATCTATGCACAATTCATTTCTATGATTTGTTTGCAAAATATCGAAACTCCACGAAGAATATTGCTTCAGGGAAAAAAGGTAGTAGAAGGCCTTCAGCCCACAGCTATGGCCATAAGTTTAAGACCAGCTCTTGGATTTTTAGTTTGAAGTTACAAATCACATAGTTTTTCGAATCAATGTTCAAGAATCATTTCATTATTTGAATTATCGGGCATCACAGGCTCTTACCTCATAAGCACAGATTATTTTTCACGCTTTTCTATGGGTGGTCTTTTATGGCCATAGCTGTGGACATAACACCCTCCACTACCTTTTTCCCTCAAGCAATATTCTTCGTGGAGTCTCAGTATTTTACAGACAAATCATATAAATGAATTGTGCATAGGTTGATGTAAAATCCAGCTTAGTAACACAATTTTTGGGTCACATCCCTTGTCGGCAGAACCACTGTAACTTCCGAGAATTTCTATAGATTTCATTGTGACGTCATAGAAAAATGGCGACGAAATTAAAAAAACAACATCAAAATTCGAAATCTGCATGGGAATTTGAATTAAATAAACTCCAAGGGATTGAAATAGGCAGAGAGTGGTAGGGTTCCACGGGGTTCCATATCGTTAGGCCAAGAAACGTTGTTAACAAAAATGTGGTCTTAAACTTTTGGCCACGACTGTATGGATAGCTAGGTAACATCGAATGAAAATAAGTTGACAAACAAACAAACAAAGATTTGAAAGATTTGAGATGTGTCGTGATGGAGAACAATGTTTAAAATAAAATGAACTGCTTATAAAAGGAATGAAGACATCTTGGATGAAATTGGCGAGGAAAGACAAATATTAAAAAGAATAAAAGGACAACAAAATCGTTGGATCGGGCACAATCTAAGACACGACACGACAAAACAAGGGCAGATTTTGTAATACAATAGCTTTTGTTGACACCTCAATTCAAAGCGATTAGCGATCACAGACAAAGGAAATTCTCTCAACCAGTAATTCAAAACAAAGAAAGTTTGAAGCTGAGCAGTAAATGTTTTGATAACACCCAAAAATATAAGAGAATTGAATCGCCTCCTAAACGGCTCTTGAACCAAACAAATAAAATGCCCGCAGCAGATGTGTAGATGTATCCTTCTTTTTTCGATCTATGCTCATGTTTGCTCTTAAAAGCAGTTTCTGGAAATGCACAATGAGCGAGCTAGCTACCTGGTTTTCAAAGAAGCTTTTGCGGCTTTGTTTGTTTTGAATTGCTGGTTGAGAGAATTTCCTTTGTCTGCACTCGCTAATCGCTTTGAATTGACGTGTCAACAAAAGCAACTCATGCTATTGTATTCCAAAATCTGCCCTTGTTACACGACACACTTTTGAAAACAGTGATGAAAGGAAAATGCCTAGGAAAAAAACCAGAGGTAGGAGACGTTTGACACTAATTGATGGAATAAAGAACAACTAAATTTATGTACAATTGAAGAAAGTGGCCTAAAATCGAGAAATCTGGAAGGCTTGGATGCCATGAACCTTCCTGATAGAGGCAGATGGCTAAAGAAGAACAAGGAGTAGAGAAACAGAACAGAAGTACTAAATTTTTGTTGCGCACGGCATGTGCCGCCCAAACTTGGAAATATTAGCGGTCCAGTCAGCACTCTTGTCTACCAGCACGGACATGGTACGAAACTCTAATTTACACCATTCGATGCAGAATTACTTTCTCTACAACATATCCAAAACGCGCTAAAATTCATCTACAATCTTGGCCAAAATACTTGGGACAAATCATAAAATTGCACTACTTTTTTCTTTGATTACGTTCCCCCCCCCCCCGCTCCCCCCGTTGAAGTAGGGGGGAAGGGGGATTAGGAGACTCTAAACGTTTCTTTTCTCCTCGACATTTTAGGAAATATCATGAAGACACTGAAATCTGCCTGTGTCCCAGCTTCTTTTGGCCAAGATTGTAGACAAAATGATTTTTATAGACGAGATTGTCAAATTGCATTCCTTCAAATGTGCTCAGATTAAAAAAGTCTTCACACAAAATCAAATAAAATGGTTAGACAGATCTTGATGACTGATTTCGAAAATTTGCTTCTTTGCCATATTTTTCAAGTTATTAATTAAGGTATTATGATCGGGGTTATGATAAGCTAACGTTTTGAGTGCTTCCCTGGCAACGTTTTCATGACTCATCAGATTTTGAAAAGTCGAAAATGTGCAGGTGGATTGAGGAAGAGAGAATTTCAGTTGACCTCGTCCTCGTGATCCGAAATCCGAACGTTCCTTCCACAGTAGCTACACCATGCCCAGTTATTCGTCGAGTGAAACATGTGGCGTATAGGGCCTAGAACGAGACCAATTCGCGCCAAAATTCTACCGGGAAAAGGTGTGGCAAAGCAAGTTCTAGCCACCACATTGAGTTGAACACAGAGCATGATCAACTCAAAAATGGGGAAAACAAACACAATTCCAACGTTGAAAGAAATAAGATTCCTTGTCCACATGGTTTCAACATTCCAATACATGATCTTTGATCCTTTTGAGAATTGAGTATCTTTACGCTGAGGGAAATTCCCATTTTCCCAGACAGCTTTACCTGCGCTTGCGACGCATGTAAAACTTACCACGTGCTCGTGCTAAACTAATATTTACGGATTCCGTCTTATGTTTTTACCATCACAAATTTAAACTGTTTTCTGGACTTGCTCAACTGTTTTCTTGCCCAAAATCTTCTTCATGTGAAATCTTTTTCAATGAAACTTCAGGATATCAGAAGTCAAACAATTTGGATTGGAATTTCGGGGAATTGTCCCTTTTTGCTCTTCTCAGTATAAAATCATGGCCCCTAAAATACATTGATGTAATTTCAATGAGGCACGCACCCAAGAACTTCTTTGGAAATTCTGCGCTATTTTTTGTGGCCACACCTCAGTACTTTCCTTGCGTTGCGAAGGATATGTCTCATATCTCTGCGAAGGAAAAGATTGCATCACCAAGTGAAATTTGGAAAATTCCATCAATGTTCTTTCTGTGTCATATGCTTCAAGATCGTAGATAGAAATTTGTGCGAAAATAAGCTTATTTTGAAGAAAACTGCTAAAACGAATAAATCAAGTCACTTTATTACTTAACGATTGAAAATTTTGGGATTTTTGCGTCAATTTTGTGAAAAACTTGAAATAAATTTGATTTTATGAACCTGGAAATGTATGACATTTGAAGAGCAGACCAGCCCGGGCCTGCCACTCTGTTCCAGACCCTTTCCAGCGCGCGTATTTTGTTTTTGTAAAGTTTCATTCATAAAATAAAACATTCTTTCAAGAAAATTTCAAGAGACACACAAGGACAAGATGGCTTCGACCAAGATCTCAGCTACAGTTTTCCTCGTTTTTATTTCTTTTGTAAGTAACATTTAATTTTGATCCCTTTATAAATCAATCTTAATCAACTGCTATTTGCTGATACAGCTGCGAAAACATCTGGACAATTTTTTATTAGGCCCATTCAAACGATACGCAATGTGAATCGTTCACAGATTTGCAAGTAAACAGACATGATCTTGTAAATAATTAATGCACTCTTTTGATATTTATTAAGCTGAATGTCTGGTCTCGGTGTTGAGGCATTTATTCGATCCAGAATCTGTTTCCTTTTTTGTGGAATGGGATTTACTTTGCAGAAGATTCGGGGGCATTGTATTTTGCTGGTCTGATACAGATGGGCCTTGTTGACTTGATCTGTTGCAAAATATTATGGCATGGCAAAATTTAGTTAAATTCTGCTTTATCATCATAAAAACTTTGTTTTCAAGCATATTTGTGTATGTTTTCGCAGTATCGTGCCGTTTGTCGTGTTTACGTCTCTGTCCTCTCATGTGCGCACTTCGTTCAACGAGCCCCAGCATGTTCTTCATTCTCAAAGAGTGCACACCTCCTGGACGCCTTTTCGTCTTTTGTTTCGATCATTAGAAATCCGAATAACTGTGATTACTCTATGAGTTTTTCGTGTAATTCCTATTTGTTAGTTCGATCAGGGATTTAAATCGGATAATGATGCTTAAAAAGCGACTTTGAAAACCACCTTCTCGTTGACTTGTTGATCCAACGAAATATGAGTCAACCAGGCTCAAAAAGTCGTGGTTGAAAAGAAAAGCTTTCTCAGCAGTTTCAAATGAATATCTAGAGGGAAACAATCACTTTTATTGCAAAATAAACTCAAATATGGCAATGCATATTTCATCTGGTGCTGGAACGCAAACATATTTTCAAAGGGNGCCTGATAAGGCTTAGATTTGATCTGTTGCAAAATATTATGGCATGGCAAAATATTCTGCTTTATCACCATAAAAACTTTGTTTTCAAGCATATTTGTGTATGTTTTCGTAGTATCGTGCCGTTTTGTCGTGTTTACGTATCTGTCATGTGCGCATTTCGTTGAACGAGCCCCAGCATGTTTTTCATTCGCAAAGAGTGCACACCTCCTGGACGCCTTTTTGTCTTTTGTTTCGATCATTAAAGATCCGAATAACTGCGATTACTCTATGAGTTTTTCGTGTAATTCCTATTTGTTAGTTCGATCAGGGATTTAAATCGGATAATGATGCTTAAAAAGCGACTTTGAAAACCACCTTCTCGTTGACTTGTTGATCCAACGAAATGTGAGTCAACGACGCTCAAAAAGTCGTGGTTGAAAAGAAAAGCTTTCTCAGCAGTTTCAAATGAATATCTAGAGGGAAACAATCACTTTTATTGCAAAATAAACTTAAATATGGCAATGCATATTTCATCTGGTGCTGGAACGCAAACATATTTTCAAAGGGGAAGTCCCTTGATTATTGCTTGTCCAAAGTTCAAAGTAAAATTAGTGTCTGTATTTTTGTCTGCGCTTATACTTTTCATCACAAACTACTTTTAAGAAACCCAATTCTCAGATCACCAAAAATTAAAGGAAATCTAAGCATACATAAGTCCTTGATAAAAATAGCTATGCTAAGACAGTAGGCTATCGCACATGCCGCACCATATTTGGGTAACTAATCTACGTCAACAGGAAATACTGATATAGTCTATATCTGATAGGCTAGATTTTGGTCGCAAGTGGCTTGAGCCACTTTTATATGCTTACATTCCCTTTAAGAAACTCCAGTACTCGGAAAATATACCTTAAGAAACTAATTATTTTCACTTGTTTCCTGTATCATATTATTCAAGGTTCTTGAGTAAAGTCTAAACATTGGAAGGCTTCAAGAAACCTTGTTTTGAAATTTTCATGAGGGAACAGGAAGCGAACATGAAGATTGTTATGGAACTTTTAAGAAACTCTGAGTACCCAAAGTCTGATAATTTTAAGAAACTTTCAGTACTGGCCCTAAGTCTTAGTTTCCTGCAAAAAATTATGTGTATGCTGTTTGAGAAGTATGAACAGCCAATTTTTGGTAAATATGCAAGGGTCCACAGGGTCAAATGAGTACATTTGTTGGTAAATGGAAAAGGCAGAAAATGTGTATAAATTTGGCAAACATCTTGATATACAGATTTACTCTACATCAAGGATGTACCCAACGGTGTGCCACGGGAGCCACAGCTCATCGCCATAGATTTTTTAAAGAACCCATTCGTGTTTTAACCCTACAGGGTGGTACCAAGACTGAGGATGCATTTTTTCCAACCATTGGTCCCCCTTTTAAATTCCTAGGTATGTCGCTGCGCTACATAAGTTCTGAATGCAGATTGAACATACACCCTATCTAACTGCCCAGCAAGTAGAAAGATTGTTTACAGGGGTTCTAGTAATTGAAAAATATGGTAAAATTTTCATCAGGGGATTCCAGTACCATAAGGACGGCATAATTATTGGTGGCAAACTGTATTTGCGTGGAATAATTTCTGCCCAGGGTTTGCCAATTTGCAGCCAAGGTTTCATTTGTGAAACTTTTTGTGCCAGTGAGATCAACATCTTGTCAGGGAATTGAATTTGCTTTGTTTCTTTACCAGGGAATCATGGTAGTAGAATGTACCAGGCATTTAGATGGGGGTGTCAACGTTATCCATTTATCCCTGGCCTCCCTAATTTTTCCGCAGATCCTACCTTATGATTATGTATGTATGTATGTATGTATGTATGTATGTATGTAAAATTTTGCCATACAAATTAAAAATTAAAAGTAAAAATTTACGGAATGAAAGAAAGGCTATTTACAAGCGTACAATATGATAAAAACTAAGATCTAGTATAAAAATTGGCATCAGTAAAAACAAGAAATTGATTTGTAATACTTTAAAACCCAGTCAGAGTGACAGTGAGTGATCTTTGTTGATATACAGACTGCAGCCCACGCAATTTTAACCACAAGTTTTCCAAACAATGAGTGATGGTACATCTTAGGAACAGGGAAGTCCATATCTCAGGATGTTTGCCAGGAAAGTCCATATCTCAAGATGCTTTCGTTGGTTTATCTGTGAATTTATAGAGACTTTATTGACAAGGATGCCTGGCAAATCGAATCAGAGTTTGCTTTCAAAAAGTTAGCAAAATAGTAAAAGAATCAATTGCAACCTCCCTTAAGTTAATCTGTTTATTGACCCAAACATCTTTCACTTTGACTCTAATGTACAGTAACAAATCTCAGACAGGAAACGTTTGTTTGTAGTAATGTCATGTGCCTATGAAGGGGGTTTTCAGGTATTTTAGAATATACCTGATAATCTCCTGCTGCGGGATCTTGGGAGGTCTGAGAAAGGTACTGTCATTGTTGTGATTGACACTGTCACTCATAGTCTGGTAAATAATGATTTATGTAAAGAATTATTGATTCTCTCCATCTAGCATTTCCTTCAGACCATTTAGCACTTATCCTCCACTATTTGGAGCATTTTCTCAGTGCCCGCCCCTCAGTCATTTGACCGTAAATTTTCCCTGGCCCCTGGGCATTTGACCAAGGAATTTTCATTGTCCCCTGGGCTGCCCCGGGGATGGTCAGGGTAGGGATTGAGCGAGACATAAAGCATTACTGCAAAGAAGCAAATGTTATGCTTTTGGTTTTCTGGACGAAATTAAAAGAGTTAAAGATATTTTAATGTTTGGAGAGTTTCCTTAAAATGTTCCTCATTGATATTTTTCTTTCTAGGTAACTGCAGTAAAAATCTGTCCGCCAGGATTTTATTTACAAGGCTCTGCACACTGTGTGAAGTAAGTGGTACTCCTTTCTTTATCCAGTAGTACGGTAGACAGAGTTTTATTTTTTCAAAGGAAACTCAACTTCAGCGTATCTGATGATATTGAAGTAGTTTGATCATATATAATACTGGAGCCTTAGGGGTATAGGGAGGCAGTGATGCATTCACACATGGGTGACTGGTCCCAGGGGCTCCCTAAAATACTAAAATACCAGGGGCCCCAAAGTAGATTTTGAAAATCAGCCAATGAGACTATAATGTAAGTTGAAGAGATTCCTTGACTAGAGATTCATTTTAAGCGATTTCTATTTGCTCAATCGTTGCAATTTTGTGACATGTGCAATCTTTTGCTGCTATATTAAGTGGTATATTTTTCATAGGGTAGTTGTTTTCCAACTATGAAAAGAAAGGGCATAGTTTTGATTTTTCCCCGAGGATTTTTCGTGGAAAAAATTTTCCCCAAGGGTAAGTCCCCTACACCCCCATTCTTAAGTTCGCTCCACTCGCATTGAGCATCCAGTCCCCCCAAATGGATTTTGTTCAGATGGGCCGTGTTAACTTTTATCAGGTTGGCCTTTTCCATACAAATTATACAAATTTATACATCTTCAAAATCGGTCCAGTGTACGATGTATCGTGACCTGCTAAAAGTGTATAGTTTTTGTAGTGCTTTTGATAGAGTGGCACTTCTGAAAAAAGGAGGGCATTTTTGTTGTTGTTGCAAAATCTTCGTCGGCCTCCGTCCGCTCAGTGCTTCCCAGAACCTCCTGATTCCTACTTGTCTGGTTTATAGAACAAATGCCTTCGTTTCTATCTGAATCTAAAAAACACAGCACATGTTGGGGCTTCAGAGTTCACCAGTGCCTCTTTTAACATACAAGCTGGATGGGCAATTGCACCCCTAGCCCTTTTTTTGGATCTAGTATTTTACCTTTTCAAACAATAGACCTATTGTCCCTTTTAACCAAGGAAACAGTTTATTGCCCCGCAAGTCCTGATCCCTTAAAAGAGGCCCTGGAAGTCAAAACTTTAAACTGGCTGAACTGACTCTCCACAAAGAACAGAATGGATCAAAATACATGTGCAAGTGAACATATTCTAATTTTTCGAAGGTGTTGTGGCGCTGGCGCAGTAGCCAGAATAGTCAAGCGGACAGGGTTCATGTCAAGGATCCGTGGACTCCATTACCGCTCAGCTACTTGTGCCATCCTAGCGCTTGGCGCTAAAAGCCGCAACTTCACCGTGACCTCACCAAAGGAACGGCTCCAGCTTAAACTGGCAAAATATTCCATCCAATCGACCAGAGCCGAGTAGCGCGAAGATCTAAGACTGCGTTCACACGATGCCAGCACATTTTGAAAACGGTGAAAAATGTGACGGACAGGCCTCCCGCCCACACGAAAACGGCATAGTTTTTGCTGGCAGATTTTGAAAACGCTATCGTGTAAACGCTAGCTCAAATTTAGCTACTGTCACATTTCAAAATTTGCCGGCATCGTGTGAACACAGTCTAAGTTTAAATTAAACCTTTAGACAGGGAATTTCCTATAACTACCGGGTGTCCCAAAAAATGTATACAGATTTGGTTGACTCCAGCGATGTGAATTTAGCTTTAATCAATGGCTAATTACTCTCAAAATATTCCTCGATAGTTAACTTGAACATAGATACCTCGTTTGTTGGTATTGGTGCTTTGAGAGCAGAAATATCAATCTTGAAAGCTCAAATTTGCGTCCACTTGCAAACCAGAGCTTTGGCCTTTTGGCCGAAGCAAATTCCTGAACCACATCGAAATTTAGAACTGAAATTAATGAGAAATTAAGAAACTTCCCAATAGGTGACTAGTGGTGGACTTCTGGAAAGCAGAATAACACCAGATCTAATATTGTTCAAATTTTATCAAGGCTCTCGTTGATGTATACGCTCTGCCGTAAGAAATAGCTTAGGCCATAAGGCTGAAGCTCTGGTTTGCAGGAAGAGGCAAATTTGAGCTTTCAAGATTGATTTTTCTGCTTTCAAAGCACCAATACCAACAAACGAGGAATTTTTTTTTCAAGCTAACTATCGAAGAACATTTTGAGATTGATTAGCCATTGATTAAAGCTAAACTCACAGCGCTTGAGTCATCCAAATCCGTATACATTCTTTTGGGACACCCGGTATCTAGCAACCTGCCTAACCTTTGATGTTATGCTTGATTTGTGGTAATATACTATCTAATCTACAAATCTACCTAGTAATCTACCACTAAATTTACCATGGGGATTAAAATTAGACTTGGGTACATACATCAGGCGGAGACTGCAGTCTCACAGTAAATCGGAGGACAAGAACGACGACAAATAAAATCATTTTGTATAGCATTTCAGCATTATCAGAATTATTTCAGCATTTCTATTTTAACGGATGACAAGTCCAAGAGTAATAAACGACAAATCCAGTTGACAAATCCAAGAGAGTGGCTAAGCCATATTGATATAGAACGTTTCGGATCAATTTCCAAGATCCATCATCAGCGTGTTACAAGTGGGCGTAATCGCCATTAAATAAGGCAATAACAAAGAGTACCAAAAAAGGGCAAAACCGTGCAAAAACACCAAATGGGTTAGGGAAAAATGTCAATCAAGAGGTGAAAGAAAGGAAGCCAAAATCTAAAAAATTTTCCGTTTTGACCGGAAATGCCATTTTTGCTGACGTCGATAACGGTCATTTCTATAACTAATTTCGCTATAACTCTTTGTGTGCAAGTTTAACTTATTTGAAAATACTGTAGGTAGACAGCATTTGACGAGACCTTTCGATTGGCATATAATTTTTTTATATAACTGAATTTTAAAAATTATAACGCCATCGATTTGATGACGTCATAATTGATCTTTTTTAGAATCACTTCACCTCAGATTTTTTCCTTGATTTGAGCTAAATAGACAATGTAGATTCCGAATGTGCTGTCGATGAAAAGTTTTTTGCACAGAAATGGCGTTTTAGACCTTGTCATGATCCCCATTGTTGACTAATGAAAAAAGACATGGTCTACAACGTTATCTTTAGGCTTGGACACTCTTCATCGTTTGCAGAATCAGAATGGTCGATTTAGCCAAAACCAAGGAAAAAATTCGAGAGGAGATTATTCTAAAAAAGCTTAATTATTACGTAATTAAATTGATCACGTCATGAAAATTGTTCTGATTTCGCGTCAAAATAAAAAAAAATTTATACCAATCGAAAGGTCTCGTCAAATGCTATTTTCGAACACGCTTGACTTACAAATAAAGAGTTATAGCGACATTAGTTCTAAAAATAACCGTTATTTACGTCATCAAAAATGGCACTTTCGGTCAAAACCAAAGGTTAAGCAGATTGCTAGATAGTTATAGGAGACTCCCTTCCTACTTCCATTTCGCAAAAGTAACACAGGCCAAAGATGTTTGTCTTACTTGGAGCCGAAAATATGGAATAGCCTATCTTCGGATTCGGAATTAAAATCTATAAACAATAGTACCTCGTGATCACAGACAGTTTTTTCCAAAACACACAGAGAAAAGAAAATGACGTATATGTGTTCTACTTAGACCTCTCTCACATTCATGATTCGACCTTACTAAATTGTGCTTTCATCCAAAAGCACACAAAGATCGTCTATTTTTTTGCAATTACTGTACCTTTAAGGGACCATTATGGAATTAAGATCAACTCAACATTTTAATGCTATCCCTGCCACTACATTTATGTGTATTTTTGAGTTGTATTTATTAAAATTGTATTATATAGATTGTATTGTTATTTTTTCATTGTAAATTACTTCTGTGACAAATATTCTTTGCGTTGCAACATTGCCTGCCTTTGTTTTGTGTTCATATTATTTAATCTGTTTTTACTCCACAGATGCACGCTAGGCCAATGCACCGGTGGACAAGTTGTCGTACAACAATGCACACCAACCACAAATTTTGAGTGTGGGTGCCCAGAGGGGAAGTTTTTCGACACTCACAAACATCTTTGTTTTAAGTGTACGATCCCTGAAGAAGGATGGATCTTTCGAAGAAATTGCTCGAAATTTCAGAACTCAAAAGTTGAAAAATGTCCGGAGGTAGATATTTTATACTTGTTTTTCATGTCAAGCCAAAGGGAGCCCCCATAAAAAGTAGTAAGAAGCAAACGAAATGCGGCTTCTGCAAGTGAGATACGGCAAAAGTGGCATCTGTGAAGGAGCAATGTGCGCTTGGCGGCTTTGCGGAGGAGAGAGGAAAGAGCGGGGCTCCTCCACAGATGCTGCTTTTGCTGTATCTCACTCGCAGAAGCTGCATTTCGTTTGCTTCTTACTACTTTTTATGGGGGCTCCCTGTGGTCAAGCGAGACTGTGTTCACATGATACCGGCACAAGCGGCAATAAAATTGTCCCACATAGGCCTCCGATTTGTTTGTATGACTGTTTTTGAACATAATCGCAGAAAACTAAATGTTTTGCTCATATTTTGTTTTATTTCTGGTTCCAAATAGTAACAACGTTGAAATTGGTTACAGATAAGATGATGTGTCACAGTAAAAACAGCAGCTTTCCAGGGGGTGGGGTGGGGTGGGGTGGGGCAGACCAACATGATATTTCATGTGATAACTTCGGAAAATGATATAAAGCACACTACCTACACCTACTTTTTACGAGAAACTAACAATTTCAGTCAGTAAAAGTTTCTTTAAATTACCAGATTTTGAATTCACAGAGTTCGAACGAGCTCCATAACAATCTTCTTGAAGTGCCCTCGTAAAATTTCAAAGCGAAGTTTTCGAAGCCTTTCCAATGTGTAGACATTTCTCAGGTCGTGCATCTTCCGACTGATGTGATACAGGACACAACTGAAAATACAGTAAGAACATAACACAGCTGATTGCGTGTTAAATGCAACTAACAGACTGTATTGTGCGGTCACAGGTGTGTGTGACTTAATCAGTGGAAAGGTCTATTGCTTGCTTAAACCCTTTTTTCCATTGCTTGAGTTTCTTAATATTCCTGCTATCTGAGAGTTGANTTGTTTGTATGACTGTTTTTGAACATAATCGCAGAAAACTAAATGTTTTGCTCATATTTTGTTTTATTTCTGGTTCCAAATAGTAACAACGTTGAAATTGGTTACAGATAAGATGATGTGTCCCAGTAAAAACAGCAGCTTTCCAGGGGGTGGGGTGGAGTGGGGTGGGGCAGACCAACATGATATTTCATGTGATAACTTCGGAAAATGATATAAAGCACACTACCTACACCTACTTTTTACGAGAAACTAACAATTTCAGTCAGTAAAAGTTTCTTTAAATTATCAGATTTTGAATTCACAGAGTTCGAACGAGCTCCATAACAATCTTCTTGAAGTGCCCTCGTGAAATTTCAAAGCGAAGTTTTTCAAAGCCTTTCCAATGTGTAGACATTTCTCAGGTCGTGCACCTTCTGACTGATGTGATACAGGACACAACTGAAAATACAGTAAGAACATAACACAGCTGATTGCGTGTTAAATACAACTAACAGACTGTACTGTGCGGTCACAGGTGTATGTGACGTAATCAGCGGAAAAGTCTATTGCTTGCTTAAACTCTTTTTCCATCGCTTGAGTTTCTTAATTTTCCTGCTATCTGAGAGTTGAGATTCTTATGAAGGAGAATGCATGTGGTAGGGGAGACCGGGAACAATTGTAACACGGGGCAATTGTAACATTGACTCACACACATTGTACAAAAGTGCCAAAATTTCATTTTGCACAGAACATGCTCATTCTAACCCTCTACATACGACTTGAGATACAGGAATATTCAGCCAACTTTGCAAAATTTTCTGGGGAAAACATGTTTTGGGGCACGAAAGTAAAAACGTGCTTCCACTGTAAATTTGTGTCTGAAAGATTTTGCTCGTGAGTAAAAAAGTCATTTTTACATCACAGACATGACATCTGCTTAGGATCAAAACTATGTTAAAACTTTTAAGCTCCACAGCTTATGAGATGTGAAAATGGAAACAACGATAGCTGACCAGATCAGGGGCAATTGTAACACTCTGTTGCAATTTCCCCGGTTTCTGCTGGCCGATGGCTTGGCCTTGAATCAATTTCTAATCTGGTCGAACGAAGTTAAATGTTGAAATATGTGAACAAAAAAACTATTTTTTCTCAATTGATTCAATTATTTTTTTTTAACTGATGCATATCAAACTTTATAAAAGAATAAAGAACACATCTTATTCTTAATTTGTTCTTTTTGAAGCAATGAATTATCTGCTACCTACTGTTACATATTGTTCAGGGAAAAACAGAATCATGCAATAATTATCTGTAATGATTTTAGAGACACGTACCAATTGCTCAAACCATGTGTTACAATTGCCCCGTCTTTTACCACAGCTCAGCATCGAATGCTTCAATCAACGGTATCGCGTGCATGAAATTTCACCGTAATAACTTTCGAATGCTACAGGTAAATTTGAAATAAATTTCGAACAAAATGTTGTCCGCGACTTTCCTGATCATACATTATCTTATTTGCACCGACCTTGTATGTTAGGCTGTTTCTGCGCTTCCTCAAGATTGAAATAACATATGTTGTTTTATTTTTTTGCAGGGAACATACACAGACATTTTTAAAAGTTATTGCAAGAATTGCACAAAATATTGTGCAAGTGGAGTTTTGCAAAATTGCAGCATAAGCGCAAATACAATTTGTAAAGTCAAGGGTTTGTATTGTTTTACACAATTAGTGCCGCTAGATTATGCGCATACTACTCGGTTTCGTGTTATACAGGAAAATATAAAGCCNATGTTGTCCGCGACTTTCCTGATCATACATTATCTTATTTGCACCGACCTTGTATGTTAGGCTGTTTCTGCGCTTCCTCAAGATTGAAATAACATATGTTGTTTTATTTTTTTGCAGGGAACATACACAGACATTTTTAAAAGTTATTGCAAGAATTGCACAAAATATTGTGCAAGTGGAGTTTTGCAAAATTGCAGCATAAGCGCAAATACAATTTGTAAAGTCAAGGGTTTGTATTGTTTTACACAATTAGTGCCGCTAGATTATGCGCATACTAACCGGTTTCGTGTTATACAGGAAAATATAAAGCCCGAGGTCTTACAGGTACAGACCGAGCTTGCGAGGTCTGTGCAATAAGACCGAGGGCTTTATATTTTCCTGTACAACTACAAAACCACTTAGTATGAGTTTTATTACCTGATAGCTTCTAACTTTGTCTGATGTCGTTTAGTCAAACGCATTTTGTAACTGTTATGTCGTTTGAGTTCATTGTAAATCTCACAGGCCTAAATTATTTGCTACCTAGTGTCTTAAAAAAGTACCCCCTTTTGACTAGAGAAAGGAACAAAATGATAAAATATTAGACTTGGCGAGTCCACAGCTAATTTGTTTAATCTTTAACTTAAATGCACGTATATTGCATTTAAAAATCGTCCTTAAAACACCAACGGTACAAGTGCACGAAGGCAAAATTTAGAGTGCGCGTGAAACCAGAGGTTTGGAAAAAGGCCTAGCCATGATTTGATATCATGGTCATTTTCCAAAGCACCTGCAAAATTTTAATTTTCAGTTTTTTATTTTGAAAACTCTAATTAAGCGAATAGAATAAAAACATGGTATGAATGATATCTTTTAATGCGAATGACATTTGCAATGAAATTCAATGCAAGGATCGATTCTTCAAAAGAAAAGTAATATATAGAAGCATAGGGCTCAAATCTTTCAAATCTTTAAAAGGGTGGGTGTAAAATTCTATGGCCTTTTTTCTTTAACTTAAATGGCTTGAAAGGAACTTAGAGTACTTTGCTGTAAATCTGCCATGGAAATTTTTTGATATCTTGATTTTTTCAAAATTGCGGCAATTTAATTATTGTTGAAAAAATTGATAGAAAATTTGAAAAAATTTAAATCATCGTAAATCCTAAACCAATAGAGGAAAAAAGATATAACCTTCAAGAAAACCATGGTTTATTAAGGTCTACAATCTGGTGGCAAGCAGAAATCTGTAGCTTTTCTGGTTTTGAATTTAGAAATTTCATGACGTCATAGCCTCAAATTTAATAAATGCCGCCATTTTGAAACTAATCAAGATATCAATAAATTTCCACGGCAGATTTACAGCAAAACACCCTGAGTTCCTTCAAAGGCATTCATTTCAAAGAAAACTGTAATAGAATTTTACACCGAACTTTTTAAAGATTTGAGCCCTATGTTATATATAGAACAATTGAAGCATCTCAAATTATAACTCTTTTCAAAAGTATGTCCTAGAAATCGAAGTTGAAAACTCATTTGCGAACTGCGAAAATCTCTGGTTTCAGGTGCACTCTAAATTTTTGACTTTGCGAGGTCATATCTCCAGTTTTGGTGGACGATTCTAACATGCACGGTATGTGCATTCAAGTTGAAGATAAACAATTTTGGTTATGTTGTCAAAAGTCCTGATATCTTATCCTTGTTACTTTATCCGATCAAAAGGGGGTCCTTTTTTTGAGAAATTCGGTAGAGCGTACCGAGTGTCCCGAAAAAATGTATACGGATTTCGTTGACTCTAGCGCTGTAAATTTAGCTTTAATCAATGGCTAATCACTCTCAAAATGTTCCTCGATAGTTAACTTGAACATAGATACCTCGTTTGTTGGTAATGGTGCTTTGAGAGAAGAAATATCAATCTTAAAAGCTCAAATTTGCCTCTTCCTGCAAACCAGAGCTTTAGCCTTTTGGGCTAATCAATTTCTCAAGGCACAGCGTATAAATGAACGATGGCCTTGATGCGATTTGAACAATATTATACCTTGTGTTATTCTGTTTTCCAGAAATCACCCCCAGTCACCTATTGGGAAATTTTTTAATGTTTCATTAATTTCAGTTCTAAATTTCGATTTGCTTCAGGAATTTGCATAGGGCAGAAGGCCAAAGCTCTGGTTTGCAAGAGGACGCAAATTTGAGCTTTTAAGATTGATATTTTGCCTCTATGCTTTGCGTAAAAAAGCATATGCTAGTTTTTTTGAAGTTTTGTAGAAGAAGAACACGTCTACCCAGGTCATTCGTTCATGTGTGCCTCTGCAATATAAGAAGAACCTTTCACATCAAAGGAGAATGGTATCAACTTACATAGTAGCAAGGTTTCAAACTATCTAATGCTAATGGAATAAGAAGATGAAAAGTTTAATAAATCGTTCTGTTTTTCGATGTTTTGAAGTAGAAATTTATTATTTTTCATTGATAGATTTGACTAAACGAAGGAATGGCTCTAACAAGACCGAAATCATTGTGGGAGCATCATTTGGCATTTTCATTGTAATCGTTTTAATGATTTTTGGATTCCGTTGGTTTTGGCGGAGAAGAACTTCTGAGAATCAACGCCAAGGGATCGATGCAGAAGGCAGCTATAAGCAGTCGGTCGATTCGCTGTCAGGTATGTTTTTTTATAATAAATGTATCTAGGCCAAGACAGCCTCTAACCTGATAACGAAAAATTACATAACTATAAGATTAACTAAGTTACTAGAGTATAAAGTTAATTACAAAAATATCAATTGTCCTGATAAACAAAGATGTCAGTTACAATAATGATAAGGGATATTAAATGATGCTTTACATATATATTTATTTAAAGTTGGTATTTACATAGTTTTAAAAGAATAAAGCTAATTTACACCAACTATTTACAGTAAACCTAAAGTAATACATGCTAATTTACAATCAAAGGAATTCAGTGTCTATTTACAAATTGTACAAAGGCAACTCCTAGTAGTGACTCCTAGTAGTTTCACTTTATCACTTGCACGTATGATTTGGCCATTGATATTCAAGCCCAAGTGCACATGTTTCTTTCATACCCAGGAACATCAATTGAAACTTTCCAGGGTTCGCAACCATATTATTCCTAAAGAACCAATCTAGGATCTTTTCAAGATCGCTTTCAAGTTTTGAAACAACTGATTCAAAAGAATGGCCAAACGCATATAATGTGTTGTCGTCTGCAAAGTTGCATAAATCTGACTGAAGATTGATAAGGAATAGGTCATTAATAAAGATATTAAATAGCAAGGGACCCAGGACTGATCCTTGTGGCACGCCAATTTTTGTCTGTTTATATGAACTGTAATGCGATGCAACCTTAACCCTCTGTTTACGACCATTTAGGTAGCTGTAGATTAGTTTCAGACTTTTTCTTCCAATTCCGTATGCCTCCAATTTCGCTATCAATAAATCGTGCGGTAGGCAGTCATACGCCTTTGAGAGGTCCATTAGAATAGTACCCACAATGCCCTTTGAATCTAAAGATCTTTTCCAATTTTCAATAACTATTTGCAAGGCATGTTGGGTGCTGTACCCTTTTCGGAACCCCGACAATAAATTGCACAATAAACTATTTCTGTTTATGAAGTGATCATTTAGTTGATCGCCGAAGAGTCGCTCATATACTTTAGACACGCAAGGTAGTATGCTTATTGGCCGAAAGTTTTTCTTCGTGGTTTTTTCCCCACTTTTGAAGAGTGACGTCACATCAGCCTTCTTTAAATCTGTTGGAAAAATACCATCATTTATGGAATTATTGATGCAGTCAGTGACATATGGGCATGCAATTTCCTTCGCCTTTTTTAACATATTGGTAGGAANATGTGTTGTCGTCTGCAAAGTTGCATAAATCTGACTGAAGATTGATAAGGAATAGGTCATTAATAAAGATATTAAAAAGCAAGGGACCCAGGACTGATCCTTGTGGCACGCCAATTTTTGTCTGTTTATATGAACTGTAATGCGATGCAACCTTAACCCTCTGTTTACGACCATTTAGGTAGCTGTAGATTAGTTTCAGGCTTTTTCTTCCAATTCCGTATGCCTCCAATTTCGCTATCAATAAATCGTGCGGTAGGCAATCATACGCCTGTGAGAGGTCCATTAGAATAGTATCCACAATGCCCTTTGAATCTAAAGATCTTTTCCAATTTTCAATAACTATTTGCAAGGCATGTTGGGTGCTGTACCCTTTTCGGAACCCCGACAATAAATTGCACGATAAACTATTTCTGCTTATGAAGTGATCATTTAGTTGATCGCCGAAGAGTCGCTCATATACTTTAGACACGCAAGGTAGTATGCTTATTGGCCGAAAGTTTTTCTTCGTGGTTTTTTCCCCATTTTTGAAGAGTAACGTCACATCAGCCTTTTTTAACTCTGTTGGAAAAATACCATCATTTATGGAATTATTGATGCAGTCAGTGACATGGGCATGCAATTTGCTTCGCCTTTTTTAACATATTGGTAGGAATATTACCGCTAACTGATTTGCTACAATCGAATGACTCAATCTTTTCCATAACATTCCATGGGTTGACATGCTCGAAATCAAATTTGGTGACATTTTTCGCTGCTTTTTTGATGGCCAGGATACTTTGATGATTGGCATACCTTGCAATAGCAGTGTCAACTCGACTATTGAGCGAATCCTCAACGTTGCTGTCATTAGAAGTAGCATTCAGATTTAAAGAGTCAGTAATATTTACAAAGTAGATGTTTAGGCATTCCGCAACAGCCTCATCCTTTGTTAATATTTCTTCCCCTTCAACGAGGATAATTTTTTGCTCCATTGGATTTACGTTAGAGAACATAGGCTTGACCATTTTCCAAAACTTTGTGTCCGTATTAATTTTCTTCGGATATACTGACTTGTAAAAATCTCGTTTCAGCTTTCGGTTCATTTTCACTACGAGGTTTCTTTGTGATTTGTATTTCTTGATATCAGCCTCCTTCTGGGTTTTATTAGCAATTTTCTTCAACCTAGACCTTGTCTTAATAGCCTTGCTTAAATCTTTATTCATGTAAGGTTTATTGTTGGCCCTTAAGACCTTTTGTTTCTTTGGTGCATGTTTGTCCAGTGTCTGCACAAAGACATCCTCAAATGCCTGATATTCAGTTGGGTGGCACCTGTTCAAATTGACATTTAGGTCAGTTAGAAAATGCTCTTCGTTGAAGTTTTTGTATTCACGATAAACTACTTTTTTTGGACTGACTTTCGTGAAAGTTGATTTGAGGATTGTATAAATCAGGTGGTGATGGTCACTAAAACCTGTTTCAAATGACTGACTCTTCATAAATGAATGCTTCTTATTAGTTAAAATAAGATCAATACAACGGCCATGTTGAGATTTAAAACATGTTTTACCCTTTATAAGATTATAAAGGTTGTGGTCACGCGTAAGTGTTACCATATTGCTATCATTTGGTTCCATGTTAAAATCCCCTATTACTATTACATTTTCTAATTTGGCCGAATACTTATCAATAATTACAGAAATTGCATCTACAAAATATTTTTGGTCCTGACTTGGAGGTCGGTATATTGGTAGCAATAACCATTTTTGCTTTCTTATACTGAGTTCGATTGGAATAACTTGGA